>CAUYTI010139023.1:0-10485 GCA_963575145.1 Galago senegalensis | reverse complement strand
CGTGTGCCAATCTTCTGTAGAGAAATTTCTATTCAAATCCCTTGCCCATCCTGAGATGGGATCACTCGTTTTCTTCTTGCTAATACATTTAAGTTTTCTATGAATTCTGGTTATTAAACCTTTGTTGGAGACATAACCTGTGAAAATCTTCTCCCACTCTGATGGCTGTCTGCTTGCCTTACTTACTGTGTTCTTGGCTGTGCAGAAGCTCTTTAGTTTGATCAGGTCCCAGTAGTATATTTTTGATGTTGCTTCAATTGCCCAGGGTGTCCTCCTCATAAAATGTTTGCCCAGGCCGATTTCTTCAAGTATTTTCCTTACACTTTCTTCTAGTATTTTCATGGTTTCATGTTATTTGTTTATTTTTATTGCATTATCTCATTTAATTCACACTAACCACAAGGAGGAATTTTTTTTAAAATTTTTTATTGAATGATTAGGAGGAATTATTATACCAAGTTCATAACTGAGAAAAATGTGGTTCATAAAGGTTAATACACTTGGTCAATACCAAGAAGTCACACCTTGTAGCCAGATCTTTTTCTCTACAAAACTCATGCTCTCTGTGGTGGGCGCCTGTGGTCCCAGCTACTTGGGAGGCAGAGGCAGGAGACTTGCTTGAGCCCAGGAGTTAGAGGTTGCTGTGAGCTGTAATGCCACGGCACTCTACCCAGGGGGACAGCTTGAGGCTCTGTCTCAAATAAAAAAAAAAAAAAAAAAAAGCTCATGCTCTCTCCATCACCCATTGCTGATTCTAAGACCTGCAGCTTTAGTGTAGCCCACAGAAAAGATGAGACTCCAGCAGACAAGCAAACACTGGTGAGGTGCTTCCCTCTGATCAAGAATTGCCCTAATTATATATCTGATTCTTTCTATAATAGACACCTTGAGGACCTCCTGGCTGGAGCTGGGGACTACACCCTCCATTGTCACTGCTTTGCAACATGGCCAAGGATGAAAGGGGGTTGAGCATGGGGTGGAATTTCTCTCTCAGATCTAGTTTTTTAAGTCTTTCAGAAGTCCCTTGGTGGGCACAATTTAGGTCTCAAGTCCTCTTCTTGGCTCAAGCACTGTCCTGGGGTGAGGGAGTAGGGAGTGGAGGTAAGGGGTCTTTTCCAGATCCTATGTCCTTGCCTGTGGCTGGGTAAGAGGAGATTCTAAACTCAGTGGGAGGAAACATGGGGACTGAGTGGAGAAAATGGATATTCACTATGAGAGCGAGGAAGAGAAAATTGTGTGGCCTCCTGGCTTCCAAGGCATGTAAACTTTGGGATCAGGATGAATATGACTAACAGGAGCTTTCTGTCAAGGCCACCTCTGCAGCCATGATGCACACCTCATGTGCAGAATCCCTACCTGACAGCCCTTTTACACAGAGTCAGAGACCTGATCACCAGTGCTCACCTCAATCCAGGCTTCCCTAATCTGGGCTCTGCCCATTTCTACTCTGTATTCTGTCTCCAAGGATCTCTAAATGTTCTTCAATTATTTTTTAAAAACTTCAATTAAAACAAATCTGTTTATCTCCAAAGCTTATTGGTTCATTATGGATTCGGAGAATAGTTTTCTGATTTATTTCTTCTGTTTGGGCTTCTTATGCCCTGCTAGTGGAATTCGAATCTAATCTTTGTGATCAATTATAATTAATTAGGCAGTATTCTTTCATGGTAATGGTGACTATAGAACAGTTATGGCGATCTCTGTGTTTCTCTCTAAGCTGTAAGTGGCGATGGGTTTGCTAGATTGCTGTTAATTAATCGTTTAGTTTGTCAAAACAACACAATAGGCTTAAAAATACATTTTGATAGTACTGTGGCTGACTGCTACTTGTGAATCTCTGCTGGCACTAAGGAAAAAAAAATGATGAGAAGGATAAAGCTTCCTTACAAAGTTGCTGATGTTGGTGTGTAAATCTGTGTCACTGCTGGGAATGTATGTGGCTCTGAGACTATATATTTATTTTTAGGACATATGTGCACGTGAATATAACTGATAACTCATGAGGACAAATGTACCGTCAGTAATTTATTTCAGATGGATGCAAACTGGCAAGTTGCAAAATGGCTGTTCTTCAAAGCCCTGGATGAGATTCATAGATAATACAAAGGCTTCATTTTAATCAATAGCGTCAGTCTTCTTCCAAACAAATATGTAGCTATAGTGCTAAGAAAGCCCCAAATACACTCTATTGTATGTATTTCTTCCAGTCACATTTGGCTCTGGGAGTGGAGGCGCAAGAAATAGCCCCAGTACTAGCGGCAGTGTGGAGAGGTGAGGAAGCAGCTCTGGGCCTGGACACGTCTCCAGCTGGTTAGTGTATAAGAGGTAATAGTTTTAAGTGTGCTGCTTCTACAGCTGTACAAATGAGGAAAAATGTCTGCTCCCAGTGTCAAAGCAAGGAACAGGACCTATGCCCCTATCTCCTTTGAGCAGGTGTTCTTTGAGCAACACAGGAGGTTTTCATAGGCTGTTTTCAAAGTAGTATAAGCCTGTGGGGTGCAGAGCTGTACAGCCTTGGAAATCTACAGCTGGTGATGGACATTATTTGTGTCATATGACTGTGAGCACATAGGGTAGAAGGCCCGTGGGTAGTGGGGGAGAACTGTGCTCATTATTCACCTTAACCACTCAGCTTTTAAAATGCAGAATGGCTATGTTCTGTGGAAGATCTCAGGATAGAATAAAAGCATGATGTTTGGAGAATCAAATATCCTCCCCACCCCATTCCAGGAACCTCTGATATTGTCCAATAATCCTATAACCCTGCAGAGTAAAGGTTGTTTTGTATTTTGCTTGTTTGTATTATGTTATTTCACTTAAAACTTTTTGATATTTTAGTCTTAGTTTTCCTCTAATTGCATGATGGTAAACACTGTCTCCAGTTCCAGGAATTTCATTTACCACCGAGGGAGTATGGAATAGTGGTTAAGAGCCTGCACTCTTAGGTCAGATCACTTTAGTATAAATCAAATTGCCTTGGCTTTGAAATTTGTTCATCTAATAAAGTTGGGCAGAGTAGTTAACCCCCTATACTTATTTTCTGCTACTCTAAAGTACATTTTCATAATAATATCTACTTTGTAGTATTGTTTTGATGATTTAAAATCATGCACTTAGAGGGTAAGACAAGTTTTTGGTACATAACCAATACTATATGTGTCAGCTTGCGAAGTGAGCACAACAGGGTGATTAAGAAGGAAGATTCTAGTAGTCAGACCATACAGATTCAAATGACAGCCTTGCCATCTACATATTGTGTGGCCATGGGCATGTCACTATCCCCTCTGTGCCTTATTTGTGTCTTTGAAAAGAAATAATGATTGTAGTTACATCTGGGTGATGTTAGAATTAGATGCATTGGTATACTCAAATGTATGACACTTAGAACACTGCCTCTAACAAGCCTACATATGTTTTCTATTAATACGATGATTATTAAATAAATAGGGGAGACATGTGGGAGATGGCATGACAGTGGTGAAGAACATTGATTCTGGAGATAACTGTTCACTACCTTAATTTTCTCATCTGTAAAATGGGGATAAGAATGGAACCAAAATTATAGGTGAGTGGTGATGATTAAGTGAGAGGATGCATAGAATGTACTTGGCACCCTGCTGGAAAATGAATGCTAGCTAGGTCAATTTACCGCTGTCATAATTACTGTGGAGGCAGACTCCTGCTGCTCATACTGACAAGGCAGTCCTTATAGAGAGTAAACAGCTCTGGAGCTTATTGTACGTAAGGATCCTCTCAAATTCCCAGTACCATAGCATAGTTGTCTCCTTATTTCCCCTAATAAGCATCTTCTTGAGCTCTCCTCTCAAGCCCTCTGTTCTGTTCCTTTTATATAGTTTTATAAAGTTATGTTTTGGTTGTTTTTTGTAATTGGAAAAATATCTGAGTTGGTCAAACAATTTAGGGATTCTAGAAGAGATATGGGTTGCTGAACAGACTAAAATTAACAGTAGCTACTAAGCACTTACTGGGTGTCAAAAACTGTGGATATGCTTTTTGTAAAATAACTTTATTGAGACATAATTTACGTACTGTAAAAGTCATACTTTTAAGGTCTATAATTCAGTGGATTTTAGTACATTTGCATAATTATGTAAACATCCCTATCTCGAATTTTAGAACATTTCATCACCTCCAAATAAACTCCATACCAGTTACTACTTACTTTCCATTCATCTCTCTCCCAAGCCCCTGGTGATCACTAATCTATTTTATGTCCATATAGATTTGTCCATTCTGAACATTTTGTGTAGATGGAGTTCATTAATGTATGGCCTTTGGTCTGCTACTTTTCACTTAGCATGATGTTCTCAAGGTTCTTGCATGCTATTGCTTGAATCCACCTTCATTCTTTTTATTGCTGAATAATGTTCTGTATCGCTGGACATGTGTGTGGACATTTGAGTTCTTCCTGCTTTTTGACTGTTACATGTGATGTTACTATGAACATGTGGGTGCAAGCTTTTTTAAATTTGTTTTTTTTTTTACTTTTTTAAATTAAATCATAGCTGTGTACATTAATGCAGTCATGGAGTACAGTGTGCTATATACAATCTGAAATATTTTCATCAAACTGGTTAACATAGCTTTCATGTCATTTTCTTAGTTATTATGTTAAGACATTTATATCCTACATTTAGAAAGATTCACATGTACCCTTGTAAGATGAACCATAGGCATGGTCCCACCAATTACCCTCCCTCCACCCATCTTCCCCCCTCCCCTCCCCTGCCTCTCCTCTTTCCCCTTCTTCTTGGGGTATGGTTGGGTTATAGCTTTCATATGAAAGCTATAAATTGGTTTCATTAGTAGAGCTGAGCACATTGGATACTTTTCCTTCCATTCTTTAGATACTTTGCTAAGAAGAATATTTTCCAGCTCCATCCATGTAAACATGAAGGAGGTAAAGTCTCCATCTTTCTTTAAGGCTATATAATATTCCATGGTGTACATATACCACAATTTATTGATCTATTCGTGGGTCAGTGGGCACTTGGGCTTCTTCCATGATGTAGCAATTACAAATTGGGCAGTGATAAACATTCTGACACAAATATCTTTGTTGTAGTGTGATTTTTGGTCTTCTGGTTATATACTTAGTAGAGGAATTGTAGGACCAAATGACAGGTCTATTTTTAGTTCTCTAAGTGTTCTCCAGACTGTGTGCAAGTTTTGTGCGAACAAATGTTTTCATTTCTTTTGGGTCCATACCTGGGAGTGGAATCAGAATATAATGGCAACTCTGTGAGTATAGTCTTTTGAGGAATTCCCGGGACGTACCCTTTACCTACATCATCAACTCAATTCTGGTTGTTAATTATCTCATTTCATACATGAGAAAACTGAGGCATAGGGAGTTTAAATAACTTACCTGCATCCACAGAGTGAGTGAGTGCTGGGGCTAGAGCTTTATAACATCACTGCATTCTTCTAGTGTCTCCAGAGAACTTATCAGGGCTTTCAGAATTTTGTTCATTGAGGACAAGGACTTTCAAAGACAAAGGGTATTGGTAATGGCCAGAATGTACAATAACACAACAGCATCCACAGAAATGATTCTGAGAGAAATTAAACTTGACTGAGGGGAGTTGTGGAAACTAATCTGTGGTAATATCTGTGAGGTTAGGATATTATCTGGAAAATGACCAGCAGGATATAAGTGACTCAATGCCAGTGAAGTTGAGTGCAGAATTGGGGCATATGTTAATATGTTGGAGATAGCTTCTCTTTGTTTGTGTTTGTCTTTGATTTTTCTTTATGGTGTCTTTTGGTGAAAAGTTTTCAATTTTTTTTTTTTAGGTAACCCACAAAATATTTATAAGGACATACTTCTAACATGCTTAATGCCTATAATACATTTTGAGGAAATAGAAATTCTGAACTAAGAGTTTTATATATGAAAATAATGATTCAGAAAAAATGACATATATATATTTGTTTTCTTTTCATATATATATACTTGAATTGTAGTATAATTTGTATAACGTGAAGTTTACCATTTTAACCAGTTGGTACCATCACAGTGTTATGTAATTGTACTACTATTTCTAAATTTTTTTCATCACTCAAAACAGAAACTCTTAACTGTTAAGCAATAATTCCTCATTCTTCCTTCTTCTTCTTTTTTTCCAAACTGGTTAACATAGCCTTCATGGCATTTTCTTAGTTATTGTGTTAAGACATTTATATTCTCCATTTAGAAAGATTCACATGTACCCTTGTAAGATTGACCATAGGTATGGTCTCACCAATCACCCTCTAACCACCCCTCCTCCCCCCTCCCCTCTCCTCCCTCTCCCTCATCCTCATATTCTTGGGCTATAATTGGGCTATAGCTTTCATATGAAAGGTATAAACTAGTTTCATAGTAGGGCTGAATACATTGTATACTTTTCTTCCATTCCTGAGATACTTTGCTAAGAAGAATATGTTCCAACTCCATCCATGTAAACATGAAGGCGGTAAAGTCTCCATCTTTCTTTAAGGCTGCATAGTATTCCATGGTATACCTATATCACAGTTTATTGATCCATTCATGGATTGATGGGCACTTGGGCTTCTTCCATGACCTGGCAATTATGAACTGGGCTGCAATAAACATTCTGACACAAATATCTTTGTTGTAATGTGATTTTTGGTCTTCTGGATATATACCTAGTAGGGGAATTGTAGGATCAAATAGCAGTTCTATTTTTAGTTCTCTAAGTGTTCTCCAAACATCTTTCCAAAAGGAACATATTAGTTTACATTCCCACCAGCAGTGTAGAAGTGTTCCCCTTTCTTGACATCCATACTAACATCTCTGGTTTTGAGTTTTGTAATGTGGGCTGAAAAGTTTTCACTTTTAATTAGTACAATTTATAAATCATTCCTCCAGGGCACAGGCTCTGGAACTAGACTGCCTGGATTCAAATCCCAGCACCTCCACTTGCCAGCTTGTGTAACTTGTGTGACTTGGGGCAAGCTAATTAATGTCTGAGTGCTTCAGTATCTTCATTTGCAAAATTGGGGTAATAATAATGCCTACCTCAATGAGTTATTGGGAGAATTAAATGAGATATACATGTAAAGTGATGATCATGGTACCTGGCCTGTAGGAAATGCTATATGGGGTCATATAGAATAGAATTATTCATACTTTATGATTTTATATTTTAGTGTTTTATGTAAGAAACCCTTCTTTACCCTGTAATCATAAAATTATTTTTTCTGACAGTCTCTAATCTGCTTTTCAGTTTGTTATACTTAGTGGATTTTTGAGGTCCTGTTGGTTGTTTAGTCACTTATTTTCAAGTTTCTCTTCTATGTGTAAATAATCAATAAAATATAAATGATTTATGTTTTATATTTAAATTGTATATCAAGTGTTTGTTACTATGTTTGTGGACAGACTCTTGTTTATCTCTGCTGGTCCTCAGTCAAGGAACTTCAGTGTCTTCTTTTTTTTCCCCCCCTTTTGTCTTCTTTTCATTTTTTTATTCTATTATGAACTTTTATTTTTCTTAGAACTTTTTCTGTAAGAATTCTTTTAGGCTTGGGTTGAAATTGCATTCTTCCAGATGGAATTGTAGTTCATCCATCCAAGGACCTGGGTGTCTACCAATACGAGATCACTTTATTAAATAACATTCTCTGAGTAAGGTTTTTTAGATAACATGAATATGGACCAAAACCCCATGAAGGCTGGCTTGTTACAAATAATGAGATAACATTTCTTCTCCTCAATCAGGTGCCCAAATGGAGTGTAGTTGTAATCCTTGTTATCCTTTCTGTGTGGCAGGATTGATTCCTCATTTATCCTCTCTCTAAAGGAAGCCCATGAGGGCTTGGGGTTTTATTCCCTATTTCCCTATCCCCAGAACTCTAAACTTAGAGTCTTTGGGGTCCAAGCTCTTAAAGAAAATTTAGTTGTGGTGCTTACCATTTCCCCAGGACTCTTGATTTCATTTCAACTTTTGAATTCCGTAGATACTTTTGTGTCAGTTCAGCAGTGTGTTTAAAAATGTATTTCTACATATTTTTTAACCATTGTTTTAGTTGCTTCTATCAGGAGTAGTTATTCGGTGTAATTAACTTGAAATATTGCTGGAAGTGCATGTCTTTCATCCTTTCTTCTCTTATTTCTCCTCTCCCTTCCCCTCCTTTTTCCTTCCTTCTCTTGTTTTTCCCTCTCTTGCCCCCCCCATTTTCTTTTCTTCCCTCTCTCTCTTCCTTTTTTAGCTCGCCTTTAATGATTCAGCAAAACCAGTCTTATCTTAGAAAAAAGAGGAATAAAGAACAAAGGTCTTTTGTATGGGTGATGTGCTTTAATTATATCAACACCATATTTTGTAAATTTTTATTTATTGAATTATGTGTAAATAATGCTCTAACTCCTCTTAGCAAAGTACAGTACTTTATTCATTATTATATCTACAGTGAACTAGAGAATTAACATAAACCAATACCCACAAACTTTCCTTCTGGGTGTGCATAAAAATACATCTCATTTACAGGAATATAAACTGCATAAACTAATCCTGTATTCATTCTTAAGCCTTTCAACTATATTCAGTTCATTCTCCATGCTCTGGGCTTTCATCTGTCTAATTTTTGGACACTGCAAAGTTTCAGAATTTTCCATTACAAAATTCAGAAGCCTGTGTTTTAGAATTGCTATGACCTTGATATTTAAAAGTCTATACCTGTTTTATTCTTAAATCCCTAAACTGGCTTCTGTCTTGGGATCTACTTTCTTTTCTTCTCCAGGAATCATTTATGATCATGATGACTAGCCACATCTGAACTACAATGATTGAATTGTAGACTTTGCAATACTGTGTTATAAGTTTCTCCCAGAAAGACTATCTTGGGAGAGTTGAGATATTATCATCCAGAAAGGATGTAACTGATTTGATTTTCAGGAACTATTCAGATAAATGCAATCTAGAGCTAGCACATGAAGTTCTTATGTCATTCATTTAGTAAACATTTATGGAACACTTACCATGTGCCAGGGATTGAGATTCTGATCTAGGGACTGGAAATATAATTATGAATGCTTAGAGTCCCTGACCTCAAGAAGTTAATGGGCAGATAGACATGGCATGTAAGCCTCCTTGAGATTCCGTGTTCTAAGAGAGAGCATCTTGCCATCTTCCTCCTCCTTCCCTATCACCACCTGACCCTGGAAGTACAGGTGGTTTAGTGAATGTGCAATATTTATGAAGTATGATCTCAGTCGTACCAGATTTGGTTCCAGAGTAGTTTTAAAATTTTAAGATCAAGACCTAAAGGTGTATTTTGATATTTATTCTATTTATCTTAAACATTAAGAATGATTCTTGGGAATTTCTACTAAAATGTTTGGTTCTATCCTATTTTCCGACCCCCAACCTCAGAGTTTCTTACTATTTTATAGTCTAAGCTCTGCCATCTTCACATGTCACCTTGTTTATTCAGTCTCTCTTCTTCTTCTTTTGTGCACACAACTGCCCTCCTAATTATAATTATTCTGATTGCTTTTCTTGTGATAACCCTTCTAAACAGCTTTGGCTCTTTCTTTTCAGCATGAGCCTGGGAGAAAAGCTTAAGTAGGCAGAAGGGAAAGTTGTGAATACCAACATGTTAAATTCTATCTCATCTTATCTGCTTGCATAGCTTACGTCCTTGCCTCAAGCATGTGTGTTGAACTGTTTATTCTGTGGGATGATACTATATGAGAATGTAGATGTTCAAAAATGCCTGTTTCAGAAGTCAGTGAGGAAGTCATCAGTCTGAGACTAGGGTCATCATGTTGGCTGATAAGGCAGGTGGGAAGGAAGTTCGGCTTGTCACCAGAGAGAAAGGTAGCAGTGTTGAAAGGTGGTCTGGGAGCATGATGGAAGACCACGATTGGAGAGGCATAGATGACATATGCAAGGAGGACGTGGAGGGCCCAGAAAAAGAGAGACAAGGTAAAGGAAATGTCTGCCTGTGGAATTCACAGGGATGAACTCTTTATTTCTATTTCCACCATACATCTGCTATTTTCTAAAGTATGGTTTATATCATTTAAAATGCATCTTAGTCACACCTTACCTTAAAAGACAAATATAGACTCAGGGTGAAGGGATGGTCATCTATATTCCAGGCTAATGGAAAGCAGAAAAAAGCAGGTGTTGAAGTATTATTCAGAAATACAATAGGTTTTAAAGCAACAAAAGTAACCAAAGATAAAGATGGCCACTTTATATTTGTTAAGGGCAATACTCAATATGATGAGATCTCAATTATCAATATCTATGCACCTAACCAGAATGCACCTTGATTTATAAAAGAGACTCTAACTGGCATAAGCAACTTGATCTCTCCCAGCTCCATCATAGTCAGAGATTTCAACACTCTTTTGGCAGTGCTGGACAGATCCTCCAATAAGAAGCTGAGCAAAGAAATCTTAGATTTAAATTTAACTATTCAACTTTTGGACCTAACAGATATCTACAGAAC
>CAUYTI010139015.1:0-38953 GCA_963575145.1 Galago senegalensis | reverse complement strand
GACCACGGGCGCCCGCCACAGCACCAGCCATTTTTTTTTTTTGGTTGCAGCCATCATTGTTGTTTGGCGGGTCCAGGCTGGGGATTCGAACCCGCCACCTTAGGTGTATGTGGCTGGCGCCTTAGCCGTTTGAGCCACAGGTGCCGAGCCAGCAGTATTCTTTAAAAATGGAAACTTCCCCCAGAGACTTTGTTAAGCTTGACCAGTACTTTGAGAACTGACTCAAAGGCCCCTGTGTGGTGTCCTTGACACCTGAATAAAATTCACCTTTCTTAATTTTTTTTTTGCAGTTTTTGGCTGGGGCTGGGTTTTAACCTGCCACCTCCAGTATATGGGGCCAGTGCCCTATTCCTTTGAGCCACAGGCGCTGCCCATAAAATTCACTTAAGGAAAAAACATAGCAACTGTGAAGTATGCAAATATCTTAAAAGGTGACTTCAAAAATAGTTTCAGCGAACAGAAGAGACACATACTGTCCATATATAACTTTTTATTAAGAAAATGAACAAAATACATTCTTTCTCCATATGTACATTACATACAACATAATTCTACAACTGCGATTGTTCAGCAGATCACTCATTTATTTATTCACAAGGTAGTGTTAGCACATTTACCAAAACTAGGATAGGAAAATTATTTGTACTAAAGAAAAAAAAAATCCTAAAAGTCCATACAGATTGGATGAAAGTAAGACAAACCAGAGGGGACCATGGGGGAGTAGGGAAGATTGCAGAACACCACAGAACCCAACAGAGACTTGAACAGTTAATGTTGGAAGGAATCCCACATCTAAAACACACTTCTGTGTGAAAGCTCCACTGGCTTGTGCCAGCTGTCCAGAGTTCCCTCATGATTTCTATTTAGGAAAGACTTAAGGACTTTAGGACACAGTCCTAACCCCACACTGCCACAGAGGAGGGGGCATAAAGAGTAGAACCAAACAAAGCTGCAGTTTTCTCTTCCATGCATTAAGGAGTCTCATTTGAAATATTATTTAGGTGTAAAACTTCTGAGTCTTAGCTGATGTGCAGAGAGAATGTTTTGGAGATGGACTCTGCATGGTCATTTTATGTTTTTCTTTTGCTTTGCTTTTCTCTGCTTTTCTTTGTGAGTTTAATTAGGGCCATATAAAAAAGTCAATCATAAACAAAAGGCTCCTCCTGGTATGAATATGCCCCATAAGCCCATAACAGTGCATAAAGGGCTTAAACATTCAGATGAGTCTTAGGGACGAAATTCCCAATAACCTGGGCAAGGCAGCTCTCTATAGCTTCTGGGTAGTATCTTATGTCCACAGTTCAGGCTTAAAGAGGCATATCAACAAGATTACTTTCAGACTGTTCATTTAGAAAAGGGTCATGCTTAAAGGAACGTAAGTAAGGGTGGGGACGTGTGCTTGCAGCCCCCCCCTTCCCTCCATGTGGTAAAAGATAATGAGAATCGCTATGCTATTTTTTTAAAAAAAACTTTTCTAGCCTTTACCATGTTTGGTAATGGAAAGAAGTCAGGAAAAATAAAGAGGTCTCATCAGTTAATTAATAGTGGTTCTCCTTCTTTACCCTTAGCAATTTCCTAAATTTCTATAAGCATTTTTATAATCACAAGAATCAGTAACTCTGTTATCATGAGATATTTAACATAAGTATCTCAGAAGAGCTGGGTGCTATAACATCATGCTTTCAGTCTCAGAGATGTTCCTGCAAAGAGGAGTTATCCACAGCATTGACGAACAGCCTGGAGAGATGGATTCTATTGGCTATGGATGGGTCTGTTTTCTCTATTGAATTTCTAGTCCAACTTTGGTTTTGAGGCTCTATCTTTATTGGGAGGGATCTTAATTTCTGGCTATCATGTACTTCTAATTTATAAAAGATTTGACTTTACAAAAATTCTAACATCTTTCCAAAGCTACTTATAGATATGCCATTCTGAAAAGATGGAGTACTGTTTGTTCTAAGACCAAGATAAGAAAAGGAGGTCCTTGGCTTTCTTGTACTTATCTTCTGAGGCTGAAAACTCAACCGTAGGTAGCTTTTGGAGTCATGGCAAGGGAAAAAAAACATTTTGGGGGGGGGACAGAATCTTACTCTGTTGCCCCAGGCTACAGAGACATGGCATCATCATAACTCACACAACCTCAAACTCCTGAGCTGAAGTGATCCTCCTGCCTTAGCCTCCTGAGTAGCTGGGACTACAGGATAAAATGCCCAGCTAATTTTTTTTTTTTTTTGAGACAGAGTTTTACTTTGTTACCCTCAGTAGAGTGCCATGATGTCATAACTCACAGCAACCTCAAACTCTCGGGACTCAAGCGATTCTCTTGCCTCAGCCTCCCAACACCCAGCTATTTGTAGAGCTCAGGCAATCCACCCACTTGGGCCTCCCAAGTATTGGGATTACAGATGTGAGCCACCACGCCCGGCCCTGCCCAGCTAATTTTTCTATTTTTTTTTGAGACAAAGCTTAAGTATTGTCACCCTCAGTAGAATGATGTAACATCACAGCTCACAGCAACCTCAAACTTGGGCTGAAGCGATTCTCTTGCCTCAGCCTCCCAAGTAGCTGGGACTATAGGCGCCCACCACAACGCCTGGCTATTTTTTGTTGAGGTTGTCATCATTGTTATTTAGCTGGTCCGGGCCAGGTTTGAATCTGCTGGCCTCAGTGTACATGGCTGGCTCCATAGTCACTGTGCTACAGGCGCTGAGCCTAATTTTTCTACTTTTAGTAGAGATGGGGTCTCACTCTTTCTCAGGCTGGTCTTCAAATCCTGAGCTCAAGCGATCCTCCTTCCTCTACCTCCCAGAGTGTTAGGATTATAGGAGTGAGCCACCATGCCCAGCCTGGAAAACAGTTCTTTAAAAAGAAAATTATACTACGTATCTGTATAGAAAGAAAGATAGATAATCTGCCCCTAAAGTATAGTTAATCTGCCCCTAAAGTAATCTTCTCATCGGAAAATGTTACATTATTGTGCCTCTTCTAAACTACACGTAAAGGGTAATTAATACTATACTATCTAATTTTAATTCATTTCAAAGACATTCCCCACAAATAAAAAAAGTAAACTGGCTTAAAGAATAACACAATCACAGCATCTCTTGCCCAGGCTAAATGTAATGCTGAGGAAAGGAAGTCCACTTTTCTTTTTTGTAAAAGTAAGGAAGAAAACCGTTTACAACTGATCAGCTGCCAAAATCATTTTTTCTGGGATTTTCTGGGAAAGGAAAAAATATCAAGGAGATCAAATACATGACTTTTAAAAAAACATTTCTTACCCCATAGAAGCCTACTCATAATTAACCTTTTGGACTTTGATATCCTATTATCGAATTTAATGTTGGCCTGAAAATTACTTTTGTCTGTCTTATAACTTTGTATTCCGTGCTTCTCTAAGTATAGATAACATGTATCTGTAAAATTAAGCCAAGCCTTTATAAAGATACAAGTAGTCTAGGACTTCCAAAGTAGGCACTTAAAAACATCAAGCCACTTATCTTTTCCTCAATTTTCCACCTTTCATCTCAACTACAGCAACTACGATGCAATATACCAGAACAGCCACTTGCAATCATCTGGGGGCATGGCCCTGATGGTATAAGATCTTTTGCTTTGTTACAACAGAATTTACAAAACTCTGCTGGCTGCAAAAAGATTGGGACTTAGTCTAGATACCTTCTCTAATTTAATCAATCACATTACAGATGTGGAGACAGAATCATCCAGAATTATTAAACATTTCTAATGCCAACTCCAGAACTCATTTCTTGGCAGAGCAGAATAAACAGATACCCCACCCTCTTCCCAGAATGACATATAATTCATTTATTTTAAAGCACAGAAAGTAGTATAAGTTCAATTCTGTATGGGATATAAGTTATACACGAAATTACAATTTTCTTCTATTTTAAAGGGCACAACCAAATGACACTAGCTAAACAAAGGCTTTCATAAGATTTATAAAATTGGCTACTTGAGCAATTCCTTAATCCTGCACACAGACCTGTTATGCCATACTCCTTCCTGCCAATTAATTTGGCATTCATTATGTATTGAATGAAACAGAATGATAATCTCCTCAGGCTGGTATTTGTGTGGCAGACAGCTCAGATATCCAAACTAACTGCTGTGAATGCTGGCATCCCAGATGGTACAGAGCCATGCTGCAGCCAGACTCAAACTCAGTGAATAAGCAAGTCCTCTGGGAGCCCAAAAGCTGTGTATTATAATATTTTACTGCTGGTTTTCCCTTTGGATTCTTATCAAGGAACTGGCTGTGCATAAGAAACTGTTCACTAGTTTAAGATCTAGTGCCCATTTGACTGGGTGTTATGTTTTAAGATCTCTAACAGCTAGTTAGGAGAAGGGGAGAAAAGTTACCAAGAAACACTGCTTCCCTAAAACTATACAGATTAAGTAAATATTCTAGAAACATGAACCTTGAGCTCTTTTGACAGTCTTCTTCCTAACAGCTCATTAATAAAATTTGTTTTAGAATTAGAAGTGAAGATTTTTTTTAAGAGAGTCTCACTTTGTTGCCCTTGGTAGAGTACTGTGACTTCACAGCTCACAGCAACCCCCAGTTCTTGGGCTTAGGTGATTCTCTTGCCTCAGCCTCCCGAATAGCTGGGACTACAGGTGTCCACCACAATGGCCAGCTATTTTTTTGTTGCAGTTTGGCCAGGGCCAGGTTTGAACCCACCACCTTCAGTATATGGGGCCAGCACCCTACCCAGTGAGCCACAGGCATCGCCCTCAAGATCTTTTTTTTTCATTTAGATTTGTGGGCCTTCAAATCCATCAGTAAAAAGCTACTTTTCCTTCTCTTGCACATCCTCATTTTCTTCTCTAGCTCTGTTCCTGAGGTTTGGAACGTCCAAGTCAAAATGCCTTAGATAAGCAAAATCAGACACCGCACAGAAATGTTTCATACTTCACTGAGGCTGTGTGAAGAGCCATGAAAAGGAAGACATGCCATTTCATAACTGTAGGTGAGATCTTAGAACTGGTCTACTTCCCTACCAAACCTTCGCCCCCTTTCTGTTTTTACTCCATAGCTTTAGATACTATCCACAAAAAATTGTTTTTAAGCAAGTTTGGCAGTGTGGTGGTGGGATATGAGAGGATCTTAGAAAATCTTATTTCCAAATAATGACTTTAATGTAAAAGAGAAACTAGAACCATTCTTAGACTCTGTGTTTTTAAGTTGTGAATCGATGCAGTTCGAGATAAGAATCTATCTCAAGGAAAAAGAGTGAGTTTCTCATGAGAGCATGTCTCTCTGTACCACTAGAAAATCTAATTTATTACAACCTCTAATGACTTCTTAGGTTACAGGCTATAGAAGTTATAGTTAGATGATTTTATCAATGCCTATGACTGGAAGAAGATTTAGTTATTTGGGATTGGAGCTAAACTCTCATTCTTGAGGGAGAGAGACATTTAAGAGGCTGCATTATTTTTATTTAAGAAAAAAGAAAAGGGAATACCAATCATTTCATGGCAAACAAAGATATACTTAATCTTCAGTTATATCAGAAATTGAGTCAATTCTTAACACAAATTCCAACTACAGCAGAAAGTTGATAGTACTCACAGGCAGAAACAGGAAGAAAAATAGGCTAAAAAAATACACACGTACGTACAGAAAAAAAGATAGTAGGGTAAATAGAAATTCTGGTGGTATGCTGAATTCCAGGAGTTCCCTTATGAAACTTGGACTTTACCAACAGTTCTGTAACAATAGTTCCCAGTGTCAGGAAAAGAAGCCATTAAGGCTGCCATAGCCATTACTACTATCCCTAAATGACAATGACTCAAATATTTTTATCACAATATCTGAATGTTACTAATTCTTTAATAATACATAATCCTTAATTTCACTACTCTTTTGTCATATACAAGGGTAATAGGGCATATCTGCCTCAAAATGATTCTGACCTTTTGTCCCACGCAGTACAAAGCACCTAAGCAATGCCATGGAAAATCTAAAAAGTCTGGGGCTAAAAAAGTCAACAATAAGGTTAA
Organism: Galago senegalensis; assembly: GCA_963575145.1. Lineage (NCBI taxonomy): Eukaryota > Metazoa > Chordata > Mammalia > Primates > Galagidae > Galago > Galago senegalensis. The sequence continues at coordinate 32,923 of CAUYTI010139015.1, read as the reverse complement.
ATTAGCTAATAAAAATACATAAAAACACAATTCACAGTACTGGGGGGACAAGAGGAAATCAAAGTTTAAAACATCATGTATAAAAACAACTCTAAGATAGCATTTACTGAAGAAAAGAGCATTTGGTGAAGAAACAATCAAGAAATTAACAAAGCTACAATGAGCCCACACACAAAAAAACAATGGCAACATTATTCATCTGAGCTAGTCAGTTCCGTATTACTTCAAAAAACTTAGCAACATCTACTTTCAACTGACATACCTGTAGACTAGAAGTGGTAGCTACTAAGTCATTTCAGCATTAAACAAATCATAGGGACACATAAGCCATAGAAAAAACCATAAAAGAATTAGTTACTGGGCAGCGCCTGTGGCTCCAGGAGTAGGGCGCCGGCCCCATATACCAGAGGTGGTGGGTTCAAACCAGCCCCGGCTAAAAAAAAACTGCAAAAAAAAAAAAAGAATTAGTTACTTGTCTAAGAAAGAAAACAAAAGCCTTTGAGTTAAAGTGCCCAGAGTTTTAACCTATAAGTGTTGCCACGTGCTGACTTCTATGATACCCTTCTAGCAACTGTAAATTTTTTCTGTTGGAGTCTGCAATTTCCAGATTGAGGACTATTTTAGGAATTTAAAACTTGGTGAAAACTCAGGCAAGAAGTTTTGTAAAGGGCTGAGATTATAGATGAATGAGGATTTTTAAGAAAAGAAGGATTGAGAAGACTAAATTTTTTATAGCTGGCTGACTTTGCAATACACATTGTTAATAATACCTTCCTACAGAAATCACATCAAACCATAATTCTCAACTGTTAGGCAACATTCAACCAGCTAAGGGTTTCATACAGCTTTTAATCAGAAAATGGTCAAATGACCCAATGAATTTTATGTAATATTAAGAATAATTACAGGTGGCGATGCCTGTGGCTTAAGGAGTAGGGCGCTGTCCCATATACTGGAGGAGGCAGGTTCAAACCTGGTTCCGGCCAAAAAATAAAATAATAAAATAAAACCTTAAAAAAATAATAATTACAAGGTAACTTCTTCATGTAATTACCACTGAGTATAATTCAGAGAATAAAATCAGAAACATACTCCTAAGTGCTTTTTGAGCCCACCAATCTCTCACTTAATGATAAACTTGTTTTTGTTTATAGATTTTAAAACTCTTATTTTATTAAATGAAATTAACATAGAGATCAACTGGAATGAGATGCTTCCAGCCATTTATATACAATATACATATTTAAGCCAAGGATGTATATTTTTTTATGAGCTTAAATTATCAAGCTCTATCTAAACCCCAAAAGCCTTTGTAAGATAAACCAGTGACTTAATTTTCTAATTTTTTCTATCAGTTTTTACTTATTAGACATGAACAGGTCAGTTTAGTATAAAAGAAAACTAGGTCTAAGAAGATGAAGATGAATATACAATACTGTCAGTTTTAGCACAGAGGTAGGAACCCAAATCTGAATTCCTCTGCTTGAATAGGAGGGTGATATACTCCTGAATTAATCAACCTGGCCATTTGAAGTCTCTGTTCTTTCACAAAATAAAACGCAAATGCATGTGAGAAGTATCTTGCAAATCAGATCATTTCTCCTAAAGTACAAGCACTAAAATTAATATTAGAGATCTAGTTTATTTCCAGATGAAAATAATATATTCCACTGGGAAAGAGAGAAACAAGAATAAAATTGAAGTTAGGGATAATAAAAATGAGCAGGTTCAGTGCCTATATCTCAGTGGTTAAGGCACTGGTCACATGCACCGGGGCTGGTGGGTTCAAACTTGGCCCGGACCTGCTAAATGACAACAACTACAACAAAATAGCTGGGCACTGTGGCAGGCGCCTGTAGTCCCAGCTACTTGGGAGGCGGACATAAGAAAATCACTTAAGCCCAAGAGTTTGAGGTTGCTGTGAGCTGTGACATTATGGTACTCTACCAAGGGTGACAAAGTGAGACTCTGTCTCAAAAAAAAATAAAATGAGATACTTAATGTATGTATCTAAAGCATTAGCCAGGTATTTCAACTGGGGACTCACCTAACCTAGAATGAAAAAATTATTAAGTAGTAAAGCATACATGGAACAGGCATGATGGCTCAAGCCTGCAATTTCAGGATTTGGGGAGGCTGAAGTGGGATGATTGGTTGAGGCCAGGAGTATTATAGACTAGCTTGGGGAACACAGTGAGACCCCCCCATCTCTACAAAAGTAAAAAATTAGTTGAGTGAAGTGGGCCTGTAGTCCTAGCTATTAATGGGGCTGAGGCGGCAGGACTACCTGGGCCCAGGTGTTTGAGGATGCAATGACCTATAATCATACCACTGTACTCTAACCTGGGGGACAGAGACCTTATCTATTTAAGAAAAAACAAAAAAGCGTACATACTTGGCTAAACAATGTATCTAAATAGCAAATTACATTGTTTGAATTATACTGCTGGTATTCTTGGGAATATAGGAGCTCTTCACTACAAGTTTCAAGTCGGGATCTGATGTCACATTATGAGCAATGTGCCAATCTTGATCATGGATATACAAAGTCCTGGTACAGATTCTGACCTATCTAGTCAATTACCTCCTCAGTAAGCCTATCTCACTTAGGCAACAGTATATTCACTGTGACTCAACCAAATTTAAACACCATAGTGGGCCAGACATGCCTGTAATCCCAGCACTCTGGGAGGCCAAGGTGGGTGGATTGCTTGAGCTCTGGAGTTCAAGACCAGCCTGAGCAAAAGTGAGACCCCATCCCTACTAACAATAGAAAAACGAGCCAGGTATTATAGCAGATGCCTGTAGTCCCAGCTACTCGGGAGGCTGAGGCAAGAGAGTCACTTGAGCCAAAGAGTTTGAGGTTGCTGTGAGCTGTGATGCCACTGCACTCTATCAAAGGCGACTAAGTGAAACTCTGTCTCCAAAAAAAAAAAAAAGGTAGTGAATAAAAAGAAATGTAGGGGGGAAATTCCATCTAAATAAAGTGAGAAAAGATGAAATTAAAACAAACATGTTTTTCAAAAACACTAGCAGAGAAGCAATTAAGGAAAAATAAAAATAAAATCACTGAGGTGAAGAACTGAGTTGCCGCCAGATAATTCAGAGTATAAGGAAATAAAGAAAAAAAATATAAACAAAGCACTATAAAAATACATGGTGGAGGAAAGTAGAATTTCACTCAGTTAATCCTTCCAAAGTGCGAGAATTCACAGTAAACAAGAGCTTTTAAATTTAGGTAATTTTATCAAGTTCCAGCTCTTCCCTAACAATCCTTCTGATTTGGACCTGTCTCCACAAAATGAGATTCAAATGGGTATAATATTAGTGATATTAATATTTTATGTTCTTGACTGTCAAGGGAATCATTTTATGGAACTGTATAAGTATATCAAATCAACTGGTTATTTACTGTGTAGTCAACTGGCTACTCTGCAGCTATATAATTTGGTACTTGCTGAATTATACAGAATGCCTTTTACAAGATAAGAGTACAGATCCGACTGCTTACTTAAATCACTACTGATTGCTTTGGGATGCTTGGAAGGCCAAAGAGCCCATGAGTCAAGCCTACGGCTAGCAAAAATATATTTCTGTCCATCCTCAAAAGAATTAATACCATGTATAAAGACAGAATATAGAGGAATCTCAAAGTCTCATTCACATGACATTTTTCCAAAGTGCAGGTCAGTTTCTTTTTTCTTTGGTGAAGTCTAATCTTACTATGTATGGACATACTCCATTCTGTAAAGTTGTTCACTGTTAAGAGCTGCTGTACTGACTGACATTTATTATGTGGAGTCTGCTTTCTGCATGGTGGCTATCAGCTGCATACAGCATACTTTTTAAGCAAATGTGAGCAGTGGTCAGATTTCCCATACTGCATTCCACAGCACCTCATGGGAAGAGAGGTACCTCTATCCCTCACAAAAAACAAAAGAAAAGTCCATGGAAAAGTCCATCTGCCATACTTTTCTGTTTCATGAAAAAATACTTGCATCATTATTTTTCTTTTTCTCCATTTAAAAAATACTGGTCCACATGCTTAATGAAATACCTGTCAGTTATATACTGCTGGACAACCATAACTCATCCCTCTTCAAAATATTATCAATATATACAAGCAGATGTGGGAAGCCAACGAATATAAAAATAAATGAAACTGTAGCTCTAGAAATCCACCCGCCCAAATGAAAACGCTCCAACTGAGAAATGGGAGCCCTGGTTCTGCACAGCTCTACTAGAGGAGAGTCATTTTCTTCCTAAACTGCTGCAAAGATACCAACAAACATACTATTTGCTACTAGAGACCTCATGATGGTCATTTTAAAAATGGCTTTTAATGGTTCTGAACTCTTAAACCTCCTCAGTTTAAGGTTTCTGTGCCTCAAAGCCAGATGCTGTTGTAATATCTACTATAAAATATATCATTATAGAAATATTATATACCAATCTCAGATAGGTGCCTGGGTCAATCTTGAGTTTTGTTTTTTAGTTCTATGGCCACGAGTGCAAACTTGGGTTCTGTCTATTGTTTAATGTAACACAAGACAACACAGACACGCATATCACTTTAACATACATCACTTGTCCTACTGAACTATATATACTTGTTAAGAATGAAGCAAAGAGGTAAACATGTGACACCATTTATAAGCAGTTGTGTGATGTGAGGTAAAGTGAAATGGGAAGGGAGAAGAAGAAAGGAAGTTCAAATAACCCAACAATAACAAAATCCAAAATTCTTCTAGCGCTGGGTCTGTTAATATGCTTATTTCCCCCTATTAAAAAAAATGAAATAAAAATCAGAAAAGGGTAAACTAATTTTTTCTTTTATATCCATTAATTTGTAAAAGTTAAAGAAAAATAATATATATATTTAAATGGAAAGTATACCAATTTCACTTTATTAGCCTACTTTAGGAATAGGATGAGGAGAATGGGGTTGAGTTCAGGTATGAAGGAAGAGGGTTAAAATCTGTGATGGTAAAGATCCCTCAGAACTCTGGTGCAGTCCTCAGTCACAGCAGCTCAAGTGTCGGTCAACAGAGTTGCAATCCAAATGACTGAAAGACGTGTCCACTTCTGTGTCCAGTGATTCTTCAGTTACAGTGTGATGAGGTCTACCAGGTTGCCTTTAGGAGGAGTCATGCTGTCAGGAAAGAAATTTACTAAGGTGTCAAAGAGTTGAGTTCTTTGAGCATAGGTGTGATCCACATCCGAAAAGCCTGGTGAAGAGGAGATACAAAGAAACATCTGTTGTGTTTAAAATATGTAATAGAAAACTATTATATATGAGACCAGCAGCAATGTACTTACTATATGACTGAAAAATCAAATCAGTCTTCAAATCCAAATAGACAGTACTAATCTGACCCTAGTTCTGCCACCTGGCCATGGTATGATCTTATGTAAATCAATAAGCCTTTTTGGCTTTTAGCCTTTCTGTTTCCTCAGCTGTAAACCTGTGATAATCCTGTTTACTTCACAGAGTTCTTGTGTAGATTCAGTGCCATTACCTGAAAAGCCCCCAGCAAAGAACTGACACTTTAGTAATTAAATAATATTGATTTTTCTTCTCTTCCTTACAAGGTTTTTCCTCTGCTAGTCCACTGAAGAAATTCCACACCTCTGACCTTTTAATGCTTCTGAACCACTGAAATTGTTTCGATAATAAACATATAATGATGGCTCAGCACCTGTAGCTCAAGCGGCTAGGGCGCCAGTCACATACACCTGGAGCTGTCGGGTTTGAATCCAGCCCTGGCTGCCAAACAACAATGACAACTGCAACAAAAAACAGCTGGGCATTGTGACGGGCACCTGTAGTCCCAGCTACTTGGGAGGCTGAGATTGCTGTGAGCTGTGATGCCATGGCACTCTACCCAGGGTAACAGCTTGAGACTGTCTCAAAAAAAAGAAAAACCCCTAAATATAATTAAATCAAAATGAAAAAAGGCCCCAGCAGCTGGAACTACTCACAGAGAATTGAGTGAAAACAGAGATGACTAAGGGTGACTAAGGGAAAGAAATACATGTACAATATATGGAAAATGGTACCTGGCACATAGTAACATACATTTATGTACCAGGCTCCCTACTGGGCACACATTATATGAGAAATAGAGCAATGAACTATTTTTATCCAGATAAATACTAGAATGTGGATGATATTCTTAAAAGGTAGGGACTATTAATTTGAAGGATTTTTTTCTCCTTTAACCTCTAGTAAACATTTAATTTTGAAGTTCGTTTCACCCAAAGGAATATTCAGTGAGATAGAATATTCAGTGAGATACTTCCTTCTTTTAGTTAGCTGGTATATTGATTCCAAATGCTTCAGATTTCTTATTCACAAATGAAGTATTTCAATGATTAAGCAAATTATTTCCTCCCCTCCTGAAACAGCTGAGACAAGAGAGCCCTACTAAGTGCCATCAGAAACAGGAATAGAGCCATGAAGAGCTGTATGTGCCAAGATGTTCAGTGAAGACTATTTCAAATAGGACTGATTTTTACTGAACTTAGAATACAGTTTTAGGTCCAATCTGTTTTAATCTTGTAAAAGAATAGGAATAGAACGTAACATTGCCAGGGATACCGGTTTCCTGGAAGGAACATAAACAATGCCTCAAGAACAGTACATTCCTTTTTATTTTTAAAAATGTTATTATTTGATGTTTGAGGGAAAATGTTACTCCTTTGAGTTGAACTTAAATTTAACAAAGACTACTATCCTATCACAGAAATTAAAGAGAAGAAATACTTAAAAATAGTAGCAAAGATTACCTCTGGATAGTGAGATAATCTCTTTTATTTTATGCTTTTCTGAAATTTCCAAACTGTATTTATTTATTTATTTTGAGACAGGGTCTCATTTTGCTGCCCTGGGTAGAGTGCCATTGGTGTCTTAGTTCACAGCAACCTCAAACTCTTGAGATCAAGTGATCCTCTTGCCTCAGCCTCTTGAGTTGTTAGGACTACAGGCGCCCACTGCAACACCTCGCTATTTTTAGGGATGGGGTCTTGCTCTTGCTCAGGCTGGTCTCAAACCTGTAAGCTCAGGCAATCCATCCACCTCAGCCCCCCAGAATGTGAGGATTATAGGCGTGAGCTACCACGCTCAGCCTTAGCTTTTTATAGAAAAACTTCGAAGGCATACAAAAGTTACAATAGTGCAATGAACACTCATATACCCATCATCTGAGATTTATCAATTGTTAACATTTTGCCAAATATGTTCTTCTTGGTTGTGTGTGTGTGTGTATAAACTCCATTCATAATATTTTTGTAGAACTTTTTAGGAGTAAATTGTAGACATATTCATCTCTAAATATTTGAACCCATTTTAGCTGAGACCAAAAACATGCACTATGGATTAAGTTCAGGAAATTTAACATTGATGTCCTAATTATCTTTTTTACAGTTACTCTTCCTACTAATCTAAAATCATACATTACATTTTGTTTGCAAGTCTCTTTAGTCTGAAATAGTTCCTTAGCCTGTCTTTTATGACACTGACCTTTTTTTGAGACAAAGTCTCACTACATCACCCTCAGTAGAGTACCATTGTGTCATGGCTCACAGCAACCTCAAACTCTTGGCCTTAAGCAATTCTCTTGTCCCAAGTAGCTGGGACTACAGCCCGTGCAGCAACACCTGGCTATTTTCTTGTTGCAGTTGCCATTGTTGTTTAGCTGGCCTGGGCTGGGTTTGAACCCGCCTTGGTGTATATGGCTAGCACCTATCCACTGAGCTACGGGTGCTGCCGCCACTGATATTTTTGAAGAGTAAAGAGCAGTTAGGAGTAGCATGTGTTAGAGCTGGATTGCCAGACTACTTCTTCATGATCAGATTTAGTTTATGCAGTGTGGCCAAGAATACTAAAGCAGCAGTAACTGTGTGTCCTTCACAGCTTATTGCCTCAGAAGGTATGCAGTTATCAGTTTGTCCCAGTAGTGACGATGTTAGCTTTTATTGCCTAGTTAAGTTGGTGTATGCCAAATTTCTCCAATGTTAGGTGTTTTTTACCTTTTTAGTTAAATAAATTGATGATAGGGAGACAGTTTCAGACTGTAGAAATATGTTCCCCAACAGACCTGCACCCACTGATTTAGCAATCACTAATGATTGTGCTGAAACATTCTACGATGGTGATTTTCTAACTTTACATTCCTTCTGTAGTTGTTAGCTGAATTATGTTCTAATTCATAAAAATATTTTTAAAAGAAGCTATTGATTCTCTACTTAAATACTTAGATACTGATAGTGCTCAAATGAAGTAAAACTATTTTCATAAGATCACATTACTTAAGATGGACGAAAACACTGAGTTTCTACTACGGGCTAGGTATTTTATGTACAATCAAATGTACACTGTCTCAAAAATAGTGAAGCAGTTATCAAAACTTCACTTTCAGATGAGACAATTTACAGAGATTCAGTAATTTCCTTAAACTCTCACAGCTACTGAGAGAAAAGATGAACTGTAAACCCATGCCTATCTGACTCTAAAACCCCTTTATTTATTTTTATTAATTCATATTCATTGAGTGCTTAAGTTGTAGGGCAATGTGCTAATAACCTCATTTAACCCTCGAAAGTACCTCTTTTATTTTTTATTCACTATATACCAATGAAGACATTGAAACTTACACTATCATTAGTTGAATGGTTAAATTATAGTAAATCTGTTATGGAATAATTATGTATCACTTCCTAAGAATACATTAGGTCTGGTACAGTTTCATAACTACATGCAGTATATTCAGCCACATCATTAACTTTTAAAAAACAGAATATGTTTTCATATTATATAATAAAGCCAACACATACCAAGTCATATAGTTATGTGGATATGTGTATGCATATATACAGTTAATCTCGATCATTCACAAATTCCATATTTGTGAATTCAACTGGTTGCTAAAATTTATTTGTAACTCCAAATCAAAACTTGTAGCAATTCTGTGATCATTCACAGACATGTGCAGAATGGTAAAATATTTGAGTAGCAACACACACATCCCCGACTGAGGCTAACAATGTGATGCTCTGCCTTCTTATTTCAGCTCTCATAATACAAGTCCTGACAATTAAGTTTGCGAACTTGCCACTGTGTGTTTGTGTTGGCAGCACTAGTAAGGATGCATAACCTTGGTATATCAGTGTCTCACATCTGTGTTCATTATCGGGTGTTATGTGTGCAGTTACGAGTATGCTGGAGCTTGAATTGCAGCAACAAACCAACATTAAATTTCTTGTTAAACTTGGCCAGAGTGGTAGTAAAACCAGGGACATGTGGGTCCAAATTTATGGGGATAATGCCATGAAGAAAATGGCAGTATATAAACAAACACTGTTCTGAGGGGAGAGAACGAGTCCTTGATAAAAAGAGGTCAGGACGGCTAGTAGAACTAATGAAAACAATGCAAAAATTCATGCAATTGTACATCAAAATCACCAGCTGACTGTGAGAAGCATAGGAGACCAAGTAAACACTGACAGAGAAACAGGAAAATCTTAGTTGAATGTCTTGGCCAACAAGTTTAAGGCTCTTGTATCATGACAATGCACCAGTGCACATGGCACTGTGAGGAAGCCATGAACCCCACTGTGAGGGAGCCAATCTTCTTTACTCAAAGATAAAGAAAATATTAAAAGATGACATTTTTTTTTTTTTTTTTGAGACAGAGCCTCAAGCTATCCCCCTGGGTAGAGTGCTGTGGCATTACAGCTCACAGCAACCTCCAACTCCTGGGCTCAAGCGAGTCTCCTGCCTCCGCCTCCCAAGTAGCTGGGACCACAGGCCCCGGCCACAACGCCCGGCTATTTTTTGGTTGCAGCCGTCATTGTTGTTTGGCGGGTCCGGGCTGGGGATTCGAACCCGCCACCTTAGGTATATGTGGCTGGCACCTTAGCCAGTTGAGCTATAGGCCCTGAGCCGACCTGAGGAGCTTTTTAATGTAAAAACAGTGCTTTTGGGTGGCGCCTGTGGCTCAAAGGAGTAGGACACCAGCCCCATATGCCAGAGGTGGTGGATTCAAACATGGCCCCGGCCAAAAACTGCAAAAAACCAAAAAAACCCAGTGGTTTCTTAAAGTCTGGTGAGGCAGGTCCCATGGGGGCTTCCATGGGCTTTCTTCTGGGGCACTGCTCATCTCTGCATCCCACTTACCCCTTGTCCCTCTCAGACTGTTGATGGGGTGTGCCTCACCACTCCAAATCCGCCTTTTGGGAGTGGGTGCGGCTGACTTCTAGAGAACATGAAAAAGCTCCCCAGGTGATTCTCCCTTCTCAGCCCAGGGAGAGATATGCACCCCAGACTGGGGTGTTTGGGGACACCCATGTTCACTGTCCATTGGGCTCTGCTGGCTGTGGTCAGCTAATCAGCGTGGGAAGGGCGTGAATTGGGGGATCCCCCAGAGTCTATTGATGGAGATGGGAACTGCTGGTTTGATCTAGAGTGGCGGGGGGGGGGGTCAGATTAATTTTTTTTCAAGTATTTTATTTACTTATTTTTGCAGTTTTTGGCCAGGGGTGGGTTTGAGCCCGCCACTTCTGGTATATGGGGTCAGCGCCCTACTACTTTGAGCCACAGGTGTTGCCCGGGTCAGATGAATTTTTTTTAATTTTTACTTATTTATTTATTTATTTTTTGAGACAGAGTCTCAAGTTGTCATTCTCGCTAGAGTGCTGTGGTGTCACAGCCCACAGCAATCTCAAACTTTCGAGCTTAAGCAATTATCTTGCCTCAGCCTCCCAAGTAGCTGGGACTACAGATGCCTGTCACAATACCTGACTATTTTTTGGTTGTAGTTGTTATTATTGTTTGGCAGGCCCTGGCTGGATTCGAACCTGCCAGCTCTGGTGTACATGGCCAGCGCCCTAACCTCTTGAGCTACAGGCACCAAGCCCAGATGAATTTTTTTTTTCTTTTTGAGACAGAGTCTCGCTTTGTTGCCCTTGATAGAGTGCTATGGCATCACAGCTTACAGCAACCTCCAGCTCTTGGGCTTAGGCGATTCTATTGCCTCAGACTCCTGAGTAGCTGGAACTACAGGCACCTGCCACAATGCCCAGCTATTTTTTTGCAGTTGGCTGGGGCTGGGTTCAAACCCGCCCCCTCGGTATATGGTGCCAGCACCCTACTTAGTCCTACCCAGATGAATTTATTTTATTTTATGTTTTGCAGTTTTTGGCCAGGGCTGGGTTTGAATCCACCATCTCCGGCATATGGGGCCAGTGTTCTACTCCTTTGGCGCCCTGCTCCTTTGAGCCACAGGCACTGCCCCGCAGATGAATTTTTTTAAAAACAAAATGACCAGCACTCTGGAAGGCCGGGCAGGTAGTTGCCTGAGCTCACAGGTTGGAGATGACCCTGAGCCAGAGTGAGACCCCGGCCTCTATCAATAGCCAGGCATTGTGGCAGGCACCTATAGACCCAGCTACTTGAGAGGCTGAGGCAAGAGAATTGCTTGAGCTCAAAGGTTAGAGGTTGCTGTGAGCTATGAGGCCACAGCACTCTACTGTGGGTAGAGTAAGACACTGTCTTAAAAATATATATACACACATACACACACACACACACAGGGCAGTGGTATACAGGCTGGAGGTGGTGGGTTCAAACCCAACCCCGGGTCAAAAACTGGAAAAAAAAAAAAGAAAAAGAAAAATATTTATTTATATATATATATACGGATAAATGGAAACTAAAGTGGAGGAAGAAGTTGAAAGTGCTGGATTGCATTTGATCTCTGAGGCAGTCTATTGGCTGTCCAATGTGGTCTAAGTATGTGTAGCCTGGGCTCTCTGCTAATCTCATCTCCTTTTGGAGGGGGGTTAAGGCTTACTTTCTGTGTGTCTGGTTAGATGTAAATTGTAGGGAGTGGGACATAAAAAATTAGGGAGGGGGGCTTTTCCTTGGATCAGTAACATCACCAACTTTCCAGGCGCTGTACTGAATCATTTCAAATAAACTTGTGATTAAGAGGAAGCCATCTTTCTTGTGTGAGCAGGTGAACAGCCTGGTGGGGGTGGCGGCACGAGTGATTCACTGCACGATCTCCTTCATACTTTCCTACCCAGCTGTCGCAGGTTAATAATAAAACTGTCGTCCCTTAGTAAATCATTCCTGGAGTACAGCTTGTGGACTCAAATTTTTTAGCTGTAGACAATCCAGAATGGGATTTTTTTCTTTCTCAGGGATGTTTAGGACTCTTTATGAAGTGTTTTTGTTTTATTTTTTATTTTTTGAGATAGAGCCTCAAGCTGTTCCTCTGGGTAGAGTGCTGTAGCATCACAGCTCACAGCAACCTCCAACTCCTGGGCTCAAGCGAGTCTCCTGCCTCAGCCTCCCAAGTAGCTCCCCACCCGCCTCAACCCCCGGCTGTTTTTTGGTTGCAGCTGTCGTCATTTGGCGGGCTGGGGCTGGATTCGAACCCACCACCTTAGGTGTATGTGGCTGGCGCCTTAGCCACTTGAGCCACAGGCGCCGAGCCTATGAGGTGATTTTTAAAAAGTGCTGCTTTGGGCTCAGCGCCTATAGCTCAACCAGCTAAGGTGCCAGCCATGTACACCTAAGGTGGCGGGTTCGAATCCCCAGCCCGGACCTGCCAAACAACAATGACGGCTGCAACCAAAAAATAGCTGGGCGTTGTGGCGGGTGCCTGTGGTCCCAGCTACTTGGGAGGCGGAGGCAGGAGACTCACTTGAGCCCAGGAGTTGGAGGTTGCTGTGAGCTATAATGCCACGGCACTCTACCCAGGGGGACAGCTTGAGGCTCTGTCTCAAAAAAAAAAAAAAAAGATTCACTTTTTCAGTTTTAAATTGAGCCATCAGAGAGTCCTAAATCAAATGTTGATCCTAAAAACCCATATTTTACTGTTTTCTGTTTTTTAAACATTGTCTAACCAACTGCCCAGGCACTGGTTTTCACTCAGGATTGCAGCCAGCTTGAGTTTGTTTTTATAATGTTTATTCTCTTAATATTGAATCGTCCATTTTATCTTCAGAGCCACTATCTTTATGTTCTTCTTTATCCAAAAGTATTTGATCTGAGCTACATTTTGTCTTTAAAATGGAAGGTTTTCTTACTTAAAAATTTCCTCAGTTATAAAATACAGATAAAACCATGTCATCCAGGGATAACCATTGTCAAAATTTGCTGTGTATCTTCCTAGTTTTTTTTTCCCAAGTGCACAATTTACACCTATATTTAGAATAGAATTTTTTTTTTTTTGAGACAGAGTCTCGCTATGTGGCCCTCGGTAAAGTGCCATGGCATCACAGCTCATAGCAACCTCAAACTCTTGAGCTTAAGAGATTATCTGCTGTAGCCTCCCAAGTATCTGGGACTACTGGTACCTGCCACGATGCCCAACTATTTTTTTTTTGTAGTTATCATTGTTGTTTGGCAGACCTCAAGCCAGATTCAAACCTGCCAATCCCAGTGTATGTGGCTGGCGCCCTACCCCTGAGCTATAGGCACCGAGCCAATATTAAAGTTTTAATTTTGGCTTACCCAATTCCATTGACTCCCCTTGCTGCACCTGACTATCTCATTACCCACACCGAGAATTAGACCCATTCTCTCATATCACCTATTGCTGGTTACTCACTTTATGACAAACAACCTAGCAGATTTTCTCCACATCATCAATTGAACAGACACACATCCCTGGAAGGCTTTTCGGCAAGTGAATGGCTTCTGGGATAACAGGTGATGTCCCTGCAGCAGTCAGAGGTCTTGGACATTTGCCTAGTGGCTGTCATGGGTGCAGACTGAGCCTGCCCCAAGATAGCTCTCACCCCTATGTAGGGAGTGTTTGAACTCGTGATTCACATTCCTCCTCAGGCACCGAGTGCCAGAAAGTTCTCTGATTCCACTCTTTCTTATTACCAGGCCCCTGAGAGAGCTTGCTTTGGATTTCACAGGGGAAGAAAAAAATTCCCCTGCACTATTTCTCATACCCCCTTCATTTTTCCCATTCCCTCCTTCACTACCACGGAGCTCTTGGGAGGAGACTTATCTGTGTTTCTCTACTTTGGAATTAAGAAGAAACAGAATCTCTAAAAAATAAAGTAAAATAGGACCTTTGCTCTACTTAGCCCTGCCTTGAGGAAGGGGCTTCTCATCTTTGGGTATCTGTATAACCCATGATGGACCAGCATAAAAAACATTCTGTGACTTGGGAATTAATGCTTACTTAAGGCAGGAATTGTAATTTGAAAACGAGGCTCGACAGTAGTAGTTTAGTAACTAAAAATTTTTAACTTGCTGTCAAATTTTCAAGAATGGCAGCACCAACCTAAGCTTGCCAGGTTCCTGGCGATTGCACTTACTAACTCTGCTTATTTGTTTTAACTGGGTAATTCACCAGTCAATGTAAGGGTTTAGATGCAGGTACATTCATCCTGCTGCCACCGTCATGAGCCAGAGCCCCTAAACGTGCCACGCCATCTATGATTCATAAGTCCTCTGTGCAGGACAATATGCTCTGTGTGACCACTGGATTTTTTTAAACAGAGTTGATTTTTTTTTCAGTATTTTAAAAACACTTCTACACTATTAAAACTGAGAATAGAGGTGAGAAAGACTCCAGCCTATTAAAGAAACACAATAATTGTGCCCAAAGCTGTTTGTTTGTTTGTTTGTTTTCTTGAAATGCCCACTTAGTTCCCAATTGATCAAAAGATAAAGGTTCCAGAGACTCTTTCTTCTGGCAGACTTGATTACGTGGGGTTCCCTTCTGGAGAACTTGTTATTTTATAAACACATGCATATGCATAATGCATTCTGCTCGGTACTCCCACTTTCTGATCTGCACAGTACAGCAGAGCATCCCATGGTGTCACAGAACAAAGAAAATCTTCACTCTGAAATTCTTTCCTGGAGCCAAATGTGTCCTCAGCTTCAGAAAGAAAATGCCTGACCTTGAACAGGTCACCTCTCCGGCTCTGTGGAGGGAATCTTAGGTGTGCTTCCCAGGAAAATATTACACTTGGGGTTACTAGAAGTTGGCTTAATTCTCCAGTATGGAATCAGATTTTGTTCTAGACATTTTACCTGTATCATTGCAATTAATTCCCCCAGTGACCCTGGGTTGTAGGTATTACCATTCCACATTTCTCATGAGGAAACTGAATGTAAGAGGATTTGAATAACCTGCTATCACCGTCTAGCTAGTAAGTAATAGAGTCAGGATTTGGACCTCTATTCTTTTTTTTTTTTTTTTTTTTTTTTTTTTGTAGAAGACAGATTCTAGCTTGTAACTAATGGATAAAAAACCAATCTACCCCATTCATGGTAGCCAAGTTATGGTTTTCAGCCTATAATCAACCCCTAGAAAATTCTGTTCCCTGTAGGTTTGTGACATACACTTCCTTACACAAGGAGCGGAAGATGAGAAGTAATAAAATGTCTGTGACGGTCTGAGAAAGCACCCGGAGAAGACCGTGCCGCGGTGCCCCTCCCAGGTACCCTCTGGAGCTCAGATTGATAACAGCATCATATAGAGAAAAGAATATTAATTTTTAATGAGGTAGAATTCGCATAATATAAAATTAAACATTTTAAAGCCAACACATAAGTGACATTCAGTACTTTCCCAGTGTTATGCAACCGCCACCTCTGTCCAGGCCCAAGACGTTTTTGTCGCCCCAAATGGAGATCCTGGATCCATTAAGGGGTTGCTCCCCTTTTCATGCTCCCCCCTCTAACCCATGGCGGCCGCCCGTCTTCTTTCTGTCTTTATGAATCCATCTTTTCTGGACACCCCAGGTGAAGGGGATCGCCCACCATGTGACCTTTTGTATCTAGCTTCCTTCACTTAACACCAGGTTTTTGAGGTTCATTCACGTCCATCTTTTCGGGACACCCCAGGTGAAGGGGATCGCCCACCATGTGACCCTTTGTATCTAGCTTCCTTCACTTAACACCAGGTTTTTGAGGTTCATTCACGTCATAGTCTCTATCAGTGCCTCGTTCCTTCTTGCAGCTGTGAATATTGGTTTTTATGTGAGAGTTCTGGGCCTAGCCCTATTGTTAACTCACTGAAAACTTGACATAAATCTCTTACTGTCTCTGAGCCCTGGTTTGCTCATCTACACCTGTAAGGATTTCATACCCTTGGAATGAGAGTTCTGCAGAAAGCTCTGGAGCCAGAGGCCTTCCCGCTGAAGTAAGTGTGGGGAATGGTTGACGTTGTATCTCCCCTGTAGAGATTCATAGTATTCCACATACTAAAGATTTACACCTTTTTACTCAACGTGTCTCAACCCATGACCAGAAAACTCCTTTATTTCACATCTGTGGAGCACAGTCCAGTATCCCCAAGTATTAGATTATAGGATATGAACCGCTTATTGATGAAATCCCACAGTGTACAACATGGCTAGCCAAGTGGACGTTGGTCTTTTCTCTAAGTTAGAAGCTCTCATTTGGGGGGGTGTTCTTTCCCAGGGGGAGTTTTTTCAGGGCATTTTGGTTGCCCCAGTGATAAGTCAAGGAAAATAAGCACCCTGTAGTGTATCGAACAGTCCTTTATGGTGAAGACAGTGCCTAGTCCTACGCCAACGCTCAAATGTCCCACCAGTCATTTATGTCGTGAACACCCTCTTTATAAATTATCTGAACCTAGTTTTCCACGTGAACACTAAAATATTTTTGCACGGTTTTAGCATATATGGATGGCGTTTTCTAAGTGTACAATAATTGTGCAAAATGAGGGTATATCTTAAAAGACTTGCTTACCATTGAAGGATAGACAGGTATTACTAAAATAACAGAGTAACCTAGAAATCCTGGTGGTTTATTGCACTAAAAGTTTACTTTTTGTTTATACTAAAAGCTTATCAAGCAGTGACGGAGGACTGTGCTCCACAGTTCCTGAAGGCTCTACACCCGGATTTTTGTTTCGTAAAATTTGGATTTAGTCAGAAGGCCACACTTAAAGATCTAGAAGTTCACCAGGTCCCAACGTCTGGTCCAGACTGATGGAGGCTCCATGATCGGGACTGTGACTAGATGACACTGGATTTGCACCTTGTAGTATTTTGACACAAAAGCGAAACATGTCACTCTTACTATAGCCAAATGACCAGAACCAGTCACACAGTCCTAACTAAGCAACAGGGGGCTAGGAAAGAGGAACAGGTGGGGAGTTGGGTAATACACTTGTAAGACACTTGTAGTGTTTGAGTTGTCATTGCAATTCTCATGTGTTGGTTTGCATATGTAGTGTCACCTGTGTGTTGATTTTACCTATAGGTACAAGCATATGTCCACTCAGTTGTATCAGGATAGCAGTGCCTGGGTATTTATATGTAGAAGTACTTACTGTAAAGGAACCCAGAGCATGTAGTAGGTCAGCAAGAATTATTACATAGTACTAGTAATTACTATGTAGTACTAGTACTAGTAAGAGTAGCACTCGTTTTCTGCGCACTTTCTATGTGCCAGGCACTGTGCTAATGATAAGCCCTGTGAGTTAATTCCCAGCTGCTTTCAGCCTCACCAAAGGCCTACGAGGAAACCCCTGAATTCTTCATTTACAGGTGAGAGCTGCTTTCCTCATTCAAGCATAATGGGCAAGTTATGGTTCCAGAATTTCTGTCCACCCTACGCCAGCCAGTGATTATGAAGTAGAACCTCATGCCACCTACTAAGAAAGGATAAATGATCTTACACATTTGAAAGAGACAACCAGCAAAACAAAGGGTTTGGCCAACGCAGCAAGATACCCAGGGAGGGTACCTGGCGAGGAAAAGGGCATTGTTCCCAGCAGTCATCTGACCCATCCAGAGAAGAGTGAGATTACGTAAATGTGTCACTGAGAGTTACCCTGACTCTTTAACCGAATTTTAGTAAAAGCCGTTTTCTATTTTATTCCTGTTCATGAGCCTCCCCAGTCTTCTCTGAGTTCATGGGCATAAGAGCTTGCACTCAGCAGTTTCATCAGGTAATTTATTTGAATGACATCGTCAAGTTGGCTCTAGAGCTAGGCTAAAGAAAAAAGAAGAAAAAATTTTTAAGCCAAGACTTACTCCAGAATATACCATCAGTTAACAAAAGGGAAAAAAAAAGTATAAAGAATCACAGTTAACTCAAAACTAGAAAATCGAGATTCTTTCAGGCTTCCTTTTTTTAATAGTAGATCCAGACACCTTTCCCAGGGTAGGGGGGCTTTCTTTGCTTTTAGTTGCAGGCTTATATGCAAGACCAGCCACTTAAAAAGTTGAGTTATATCCTTCCCTTCACTATTCCCTCTTTATTTCTCCTCTGTCTTTATTCCATAAGAAATGTGTTTGGATGGCTTATGCATTTGGAATTGACTTTGTGGAGTAGTTCAGTGTTTTCCTTGCCTGTGGCAAGACCACATGGGTTCAAGGCTAAGAAACAAGATGGTCCTACAGAGACCCTCTGGGTGACTCATCTCTTTTGAGATCCTGATTGTCCGTTTTTTGGTTGGTGTTCTAGCAGGAGCGTGTGTCGCCCCGAAGGCAGCCTCTCCTACGGTGTTGACTACACTGTGGTTTGCTATTTAATTCTCGCTTTGGATTGTGCCTCAAGTTTTAAGTCACTTGACAATACAGATGGTTTCTTTCTCTAAAATTTATCAATACTACACCATTCTCTCACAATAACTACACGCAGACAGACACGTACGCACACAAAACCATGCACAAATTTTATGCTCTTTTCCCTTTTAAAAACTAAATGTGACCTGTCCCCCCTTTCTGGAGAGTCTGCCACGTTTTTAGATTTATGTCCCTGTGACAAGGTAGCCTGGCAAGCTGTTTGTCTTAATCACTCAACTTCTCCATTACACAGGCTGTTTAAAAACCTTCCACGTCATTATCTTTTTTGACTCACTCTCTCTTCACATTCTTTGCTTTATTGTAAACTTTCCTATGACTTTTTTATATACCTGCTGTGTTCCAAGAGGCATGTAAGCCTCCTTAACACTGCTTTGTCTGCTTTTCATTAAGTTTGCCATCAACTTACAATCCATGCTCGCTGCCTCCCTCACTGTCCCACTGCTCATTTCTCTGAGGGTTGGACCCTAGATTCAACGGTCAAAATTTGTTCTGTGTCTTCCTAACCTTTAAAATAGGCAGGCAGAGAGGTATCAGAGGGTCTAATTCTGAGTCTCTTAAGGACTTTGCCAGCATTGTTGCTGCCTTATCTGTAAGTGCAAAATTTAGAAAGCTGGGGCTGAAGTCCCTTCATTCTCATGAGGTAGGCCCTGTGCCAATCACTTTGGGGGAATAGAAGATGATACTGTTTCTGCTTCCCAGCAGCTTTTACTCTGGTAAGGAGGATAATAGAGGCACATGAATCTTGTGAAGACAGTGTCCTCAGAAGTTAGGGGCATTGTGTAGACCAAGACTGTTGAGTTAACTAACTTACGTATTTGATTTTTTCTGTATTGGGACTCTATATAAAGATACGCAATGGTAATTAATACTTCTTACTGTTTTTTGGCTCTGTTGTAATTGCTCATTAATTTCCTTCTGCCGTGGGGCAGCGCGTTAGGGTGGGACAGGAGAGTCCCGTCTCTCAAACAGAAGGATAAAGTTCATCAAGAGTAGACACCATGTCTTTTGCACTTTGTTCATGGTGTATTAGTACAGGATGATGTCAGTCTAAATTAAATGCTAGCAACCAATTCTTCAGGCCCAAAATAAAGAGAAAACAACCATAATAAAACCAAAAAAAAAAAAAACTAGCAGAAAAGCAGCATCATTAAGATAGACTCTCATGGATATGGAATTTGAGATGGGTCCTAAGCCAGAGGAAACCTTTCAAATTCCTTATCAGAAGGCTAAACTATTTTTCCAGGACCTATAGGTCTCTGCCAGTTCACTACATCTCAGTATTGCCGTAAGCAAACAGATATCTTTAATTTAACTTACTAGAAAATGACTAGAAAACTTACTAGATAATGACTAGAAAACTTTTTTGAAAGGCTCCGATAGAGGCGCTAGAAATTGTGCCTAACTTTCATTTGGCTTTGTTTTCTTTTTCTAAAAGCAAAACAGTGTGGAGACTTACAGGATTTTATAGGTGTCATCGGTTTTGAAACACTGTTTACTTCTGTGACGTTCATTCATTGAAGGGGTGAACATTATAGGTTTCACTGCAGGGCGACCTCATGCTGTTTTTTTACATGATACTTACATATAGTATCAGGGGTTTTTTGGTGCTGCTTTTAAGGTTCCCTAGTTGCATATCAGCAGGAAATCATGATTAGGACTGCAATGTAAAAGTCTGTCTTTTCCTTTTAACTCTTAAGGAATGAGGAAATTAAAGAGTAAAGTAAAATTATAAATAAGTAATTGCACCTTTACTTTGCTATACATTACATAAAGATAGATGATATTATTGACTTAAAAGATCTAAGTAAATAAACTTAAATCTGAATGTGAGGATTAAGGCGTAAAATGTTATGACTAGAAAATTGTCTTGCCTATAGTTGCTTTTCGGATCTGTAAAAATGGTTTAGTTGACACACAGTGCTTTAGAATTAATCAGATATGCAAGCATGTTGTGGGGGGGGCTGATAGTCTCTACATATACAAATCAAAGATGGGATTTGTTTGAATTCCTCTACAGCTTCCATTGTTAAAATCAGAATTAAGTTCTTTGTTTAGTGAGGCCTTAGTTGCAATCCTTGAGATTGCCAAGACGGGCTGGTTGCTGGCAGAGAGTTCTCCATGTATTATGCTGTTTACCTAAGGGTTTTATTCAAGAAGCTCTCTGAACAGCTGGGCTGATTATTGAAAATGCCTTATAGTAACTTCCAGCCTAGGCTGATCGATATCGGTGCAAAGCTTTACATGGGAGGGAGCTATTTTAACATTGAGAGCCCCGGGGATAAAAGAGAATGAAAAAATAATGCTGGACAAATATGCTGAAACGTTCAAAAGAAGAGAAATGTCTCTTGTCTCGGTATAGAGGGGAAATTCCTAAACAAACAAACCAGAAAATGTGAGTGTTTATCTTGTGGCTCTCTAAAATTCCTTGTTTTACCTTATAGCACTACTCTAAATATTTAGTTATTTTATCTTACAACTAAATATTTAGTTATATATTTTACAACATTAGTAAAGTATTTAGTAGGGTGAGGAAAGATTAGTTAAAAATACCAAAGCTCAATTTTATTTTCTTTTGAAATACAGCCTGTTACATGAAATTCCATAAAACACTTTTTAGTGATACTATAGGGAAATATTTAACTTTACTGTTCAGTAGATTCAGCTTCTATGTTTTAAACCTTTTTCTCAGGATCACTGGAAAATCATAATACCAATGTACTTCAACCTAAATGTAGGCAGAAAATTCCTATTTCTTTAGTATTTCCTACTACAGAGATCCAGAATAATGAAACACATTTCTTTCTGACTTAGCCCTAGCAAAACAGGTTTTTATTCCCCCCGCTCTATCTCTATTTTTATACAGTTTAATAAAGTTAATAAGAACTTGCTAGAAATGAGAGAACTCACCTCCTGAAAAACCTTTGGTGAAATTAAGGCATCTGGGCCAAAGTATCAGCATTTAAAAGGCTACTTCTTTCTATGGAATGGGAGAACAGAGAAATACTGCGAAAAGGGACGGGAAAACATTCAATTTATCAAAGTGGAAATCTGTGTCGAGAAATCCTACATCTTGTTACCTCCAGGATTTCCTACTTTTACTCTGCCCAGGAGCATCAGACAGAAAGTTCAGGAACACAAAGGCAATCAATATGAAAACTGTGAAAGTCTCTTAATTAATCAACTCACACAAAGTCTGCAAGTAAGAGGATTTTACAAGCATTTCAATTAAGGCCTTCTCTTTCTATTACTAAATTTCATTGACAATTAAAAATGCATAATCAAAGTTGACAAGATTATGAAAAACAAAATATTATTTAAATACTGAGCTTTTGGACTTAGAGGAGGCTTTGATTTCCTTACATTTATTCTTTCGATGAATCACGTAGACCTAGACAATCACTAAGTAGATATTCTGTAACAGTGATGTTTTTAAAATTTCAAAATAGAACATACTTGAACATGTTTCCCCTCTTCCTGTTAACATCATCCTCTTGGCATACTCAGACCTAGAAGCTTCGTGACAGACCCATTTGTGAAATGTAACAATAATGTGTATGCAAAAAAGTACCTAATTCACTGAAATACTTAAGAACTGACATTATATGACTTTTTGATGTTCTAACGTTTAAGAGCCTTAGAAAGCCTAAAAGCAATTAGCATCCAATCTGCTTAGATTGTGGAGGCCTGACAGCAACTCTGTTTACCTATGAGTCAATATTGAAAGACAAGAAACTTACCGACATTGAAAAGGTATATCCGTATATGGGAATTTTGTAAAAAATGAAGGTCAACGCAGTCAACAGCTTTTGTTGTTAAAAGAAAGGTTTATTTGAATGCTTCACTGACTCTCAGCTGTTGGTTCTAGAAACTACACATATTCCCAATATGGCTTATGCCACTTTTCAGCGTTGAAGACTAAAAAGTAGATCTAGAGACAAAGTATCATTTCACGGTTCTTTGCCTTACTCCTGACAGTAGAGAAGTAATGGAACACGTTTGTGCAGCCTTTCTTTACTGAGAAATTAGGAATATTCATTGCCTTTTACCTTTTGTTGAAGACTTTGAAGAGTAATATGCAAGGGCCATTTGGAATTAAAATTAAAAGATGAAATTATTTTTCTTTACCCTAAGAGTTAAGTTCATAAGGATAGGAGAATCTCTTAGTTTATTTTGATATGCCCCTTTAAAAATGCCACATATAAAATCCATTTATTTTGTATTTATGTTTCAGAAATACTACAGAGATACTAAATGTGCCTTATTAGGATGCCTTTAAATCTTTCAATGCCACTAAAATGTTATCGACTTATGAAGCATAAAATCCCACTGCTTTAGGAGAGAAATGTGGGAGTTTAAAAAACAATAAACAAGATACTGCCCAGTTTATCAGAAACCATAGCATTCAGCCTCTGAATCTCACTAAAATCTTATTTTGCCCATAGCTTGCCCTCTGCCCCCCCACCTCTAATGGAGAATGAGGGGACCAGCTCATCTGGGGAATCAGGCATTGCAGAGCCTGGAGGTGGGTAAGGAGGATCTCAGCACTCCAGAAACACAAACAAAACAACTCCGCTAGCATCTCCAGATAAATATTTCAGGGGGCCGTGTTGTTTCACTTTGTCAGTGATTTGTGTGCCTTTGTTAGCAACTGAAATGATGGAGACTGGTGCTGTATTAAGAGTTCCAGCGTAGATTCTCAATACAGCAATATTGGGAATATTGAGAAATAGCTGGAGCATTTTAATATTGACCTACCATTGGAGCACCACTGAGTTAGGCGGTTGTTGCTTTATTTGAAGTGAACCAGTATTCTTTTGTGTATGAGAGAGTACACGGTAGCCCTGAGGGTGGTCTGAATGCAAAATACAGGCTCAGCCCAGAAACAGATCTTGGTGTCCTTCATTATCTGGACTCCAGAAAGATGCTGGTGAATGCTGTGGTTTAGTGTCTAGGTTACTCACTGTGAAGAAGCCAGACTCAGTTTCTCGCCAACAGTGGACAATTGGGCATATTCAGATTGGCTGGTTTTGTTTAACTTCAAAAGAATAGTAAATATTGTTCTGTTGTCTTATAACTGTTGCAGGAAAAGCAATAGTTTTTTTTTTTTTTTTTTGCATGGTGATAATTCTGAAAGGGGGTTGCAAGTGGGGGAGATAGGAAAAGTCAGGGATTTTCTCCTGTTGGAAAGAGCCCGGTCTGCGCAGGCCTGTTGAGCTGTCAGTGGGCACTTCAGGCTTTCTCTCTGATCATGCAGTTCGAAAGCCTTTGCAATTCTCCTTCCAGTCCTCCTGCAGGCTCCTGTGATCCTACATGTCACACATTACCTCCCTACCTACCACCCCAGCCCTCAAACACGCCAAGCTTGCTGTTGATAAAGGAAAAACCTAGATAACCACCATAGGAAGGTTGAGGAACCGTCTCAGAAACTGGGGGTTTGGAGGGAATTCCCGAGGCCCTGGCAAGGGACCAGGTGATGGTGTGCCTTATAGTTTGGGCACTTTGATCTTAGTATCTACCCATGACCTCCAGCATCCTCGTCCCTTCCAGATGCTCCTTCCCCTCCCATTACCTATTTTCAATGAAATTAGTAGATTAGCCAAACTTCCCGCTGTACTTTTTACACTGACTGAAGTACTTATGTTTACCAACCGCATTTGGCCTCATGTCAATCCATCATATAAACCACGTTGAGTTTCCAGTCCTCAGGCCAAGTCCTGTACTTGGACCCCTTTGAACACAAGTGGGCAACAAAAAGGAAGTGCGTTAGCTTTTGTGAATGCTCAGTACCCGGCCGCTGCCTTGGCGCAGAGACTGAGAGCACAGTGCTGTTGCAGAAAGATTCTCAAACACCCAAAGCTGCTCTTCGAGCACCAACTTAACATGCATTGCATTTAAAATGTAATCAATGCAGTATTCATAAACGTATATGTGCCTTGTGACTTTTGTGTCAGCAGGGCTTCTGTAGACCTCTATTTATGTCAAATAAACTTCAAATGTTCCAAAATGTAGACTGCATCTGGTTCATTTTTGAAGTGTTCCTCTAGGAACATTTCAAAGATGGTAGATTGTTCCAATTTTTTTTTCCTAACAAGAAAAATCCACATGTTCTGTGATTATTAATAATAATGGCTTCAAATAAATTATTGCCTGGTTACAATGGAATGTACTTTTAAGCAGCTGAGGAGCTCCTTGCAAAATGTCTGGGTGGAGTTCCTCTGACCTCCTTACTCTGTCGGTTTTGTTGGTTATCAGCCATTCCAAGCAGAGGTATTAAAGGGGCAACCAGGGAAAGGGGGAATAGAGGTAAAGGGTTCATGGTTCAAGATCATAGTAACGTTTAACAAAAATATAAAAAGCAGTTGGTGATTCTTAGTTTTTGATTCATGAATTCTGGGGCTTTTAAAAAATAAATTTTGTATTCATAGATTTCAATATGTCAACACATGGTTCATATATACTCATAAACACACGTCACAGGTGTGTGTACATACACCAAATGCCTACCATTTAGGAGGCTTTGTATGGAGGGAATTGAGCTTGTTCTCTGCTATGGGGGAATTGTTTACAGTCTGATAGGACAGATAGACATGAACATAGTCTGTCCTTCCTTAAGACGTAGACCCTGTGTGCACGGCACTCGACTCTCTACAAGGCTCTGGGCATTGAGAGATTACCAAAACACCAAGCCTTGGGATATGTGCCATAGTGAGTCCAGAGGCGGGAGAAACATCACCAGCAGCGTTGACCACGAAAGGCTTCAAGGCAGCAGTGACATTGGATGTGTGTTCAAATGCATGTTCCCTACGCATAATTCTCTGAGCATGTTTTCTATTTCAATTATGTTAAATTTTGAAACATAAAAGTCAGTGATCGTTTATAATTTTTGAATTAGCTTGTGATTTTATATAAGGAAATCTTATAAAATTCCAGCTTTCCTCAAAATAATCCAAGACCATTTACTATGACTTGAAGTATTCATAATGCCAGGTGGTTATTACTCTTGAGACCGTTGTACAAAGCCCTGAAGTGTGTTAGACATAGGCCAGAAACCTATCTCCTTTGTCATATCCTATGAGGCTGTTAGGTTAAAAAAAAATTCTGTCCTTTTTTCGTATTCCTGTTCTACCTCCGGCCCCTGAAAAATAGAATTTTATGTATCTCAATCTAAAAGGAGGATCACTGAGGAATTCTCATTTTCTATTGCATTTGCTATCAAAGACTTAGAAAATCCAGAGGAAAACAGACAAAAATGCCTTGCCTATTAGTGCATGTCCTTCCATTTTCCTGAAGTTGTGTAGCTAGTTGGATTTGGAAGATGCTGTAAACATTGCATCACTGTTGATATTGAACCTCGCAAAGCTAGAAAGAAAGGGATATGTATTTTTTTTTCATTTGCTATTTCAATAGTCTAAGTCGCAGTGCAAATGAAAATACAATTGAATCTCAAGTGAATGGCCAGAAATACCGTATATTTTATGAAATATGGCAGCATAATGAATAGGAGGCAAAAAAAAAAAAAATGTCCTGGCTTTCAAGTCCTGATGGTTGTGATGTGATTGAATCATAGTGCATTCTGTTTGATGTCTCAGCTTTGCTATTCAGATGCGCTGCAAAGTGTGTGCATCGCCCTGTCTGTATAAAGTGCACCTGCCAACCCGGCGCGGGTGGAGTTTGTTTTTCCTCCCATCTGCAAGAAATGTATATATTCAGAGTAAAATTTAAGTAGGGGCATTTTAATTCCCCTAATTGTGATAGTTTCCCCATACAGGGAAAACGATCAGTCAGGTATAAAAGAAGCTGCTTAGGATTTGAAGGAATTTGACAATTTTGTTGTAGTTCCTAGCCTGGCAGGTGGTAATAATGCCTATGCCAGCACTGTCAAAATATGAAAATTAAAGTGACGATGGGTTTTAATGAAATCCATTTGACAAATATAATTAAGGTGTTTTAATATGAAGTCCTGTAATAAAGAGTACCGGTGGACTCCCTGAGGTCCTGACTAATTGTGTAGATTGCTTTTAAGCTTTGAATAGTTTTATTGGATAATGAACTGTTAAGAAGTGTTAGATCTTTCTTAAGCAGAATTTGGTTTGAAAAAGAAGAGGAGAGACAGGCCTGAGGTGTGGCATTTTAAACATAATTAGAGGAGAGATTTAAGTTAACATCTTTGATCTTGCTGTCAGTTTTTGATTAGAGCTGTAAATGCTTTAATCAAGTGTAGTGTAGTCATTACATTTCTAACTGTTTTTTAAACTGTGAAATTACTGAGACATTGACATCAATTTTAACACATTCTGAAAATTTGCAGCGGAATTGGGTTTCTCTGCTGAGTGTTTGCATTAGAATATCAGATTATACTGATTTCCCAACCTTAAACACAATGGCGAAATTATATTGTGATAAGGGATAGTTTAGTCTCGGTCACAGTTAGACATAGTAAAAATACAGTGCAATCTTTGGTATTTGTTGTGCTTTCTAAGAATGTGTGAGTGGAAAGCACTCGTATGAACCAATTCTATTAAAACGTACACATGAGGGAGTAACCTCAGACTGTTTGATCGAGTGGATTTTATAATATTAAATGCTTTAAACTTTCACTTTTCAAAGAACCATTGTTTGCCGAGGAGCTCTCTGTGATCATCTGATGTCTTATTTGGTCTTGCATTTCCCATGCCTGGTGCAGAGTAAGCACTAGTAAATATTTGTGGAATGAATACGGAATCTGTTTATGATAGCTGTGTACCAGCCCAGAATTCCTTACGATTATAAATAAGTGAACTCTAAGGAAAAACTACATTCTTCTTCCCCGCTGCCACCTGTCTCAACTCACTTACTCATTGCAGGGTAATACCCACAAATGGGTGTAGACTTGATATTTCCGACTACTTCCAGATAGTGTCACAAAAATGACGAGTTAGACCAATGCTGTGTAGGACTCTGCTCGGTAGAAATCAGCCTCCCTGGCATCTCATCCAGGATTGCAGAGGGGCCAGGGCTGTTTTAAAGAGTCACGCCCCCAGGCCGTTTGTTGACTCTAATAAGGAGTCCATACTGATCGAGTGGTCTTGAACTTCCTGATTGTATGTTATGTATTGGATAAGAAATGAGGGGGTAAGTCTAGATCCAAATCCAAGCTCTGCAGATAGGCATAGATTGTATGTTATGTATAGGATAAGAAATGAGGGGGTAAGTCTAGATCCAAATCCAAGCTCTGCAGATAGGCCATTTAGAAAAGTTGCTTTCTCTAGGTGATTTAGGTCAACCCCTGAGTGACATAAATGCCTTCCAAGTCCCTCCCAATTCTAGAATTCTGCTGATAAGTGTATACCTTTCTATGTAAAGTTTCTGGCCGCTTTCACCCTTTTTGTCTGTCTTGCTTTTAATGTTTTCTCCTTTTTACTCTGCATTCCTACCTTCACCATTTACTTACTTTTCATCCAACTATCTTTCCATCCTCCATCCATGAAGTATGTATTATGAGCCAGAGAAACAATACTGATATACCACTTTTTTTGGTTACTGGATGCCAAAGGTCGTGCCAGGGATGGGGAGCAGGTAGACAGGAGAGAATACTACCTTCTTCGTATCCACTTGGATTATCTGTGACTAGATGATCGATGTTTGTAATTAGGAGTACAGATGTCTTTCAACAATTTTACTTGCAACTTTTGTTAGAAATACAACCTTTCTTGCAGATTATCCAACTACCTATTGTATTGTTGTAAATATGTATCATATACCATTAGTTTTAGGTTAGTTTTATCTCCATTCTGAAGGTGCAATTCAAAGAACAAAGTAGGAAGCATTGTTCTTACCTTTGTATTCTAAAATTGGAAAAGAAATAACATGGATGAGGCACACATTGGCCAGGCATAGTGGCTTGCACCTGTGATCCCAGCTTCTTGGGATGGTGAGGTAGGAGGATAACTTGAGGTCAGGGGATTAGAGACCAGCCTAGGCTATATAGATCTCATCTCTATCTACAACAAAACACGAAGAAAGGAAAAAAGGAAACGTGAGGCACAGCACAGAATGTTAGTAATGATTAGATTGTCAGTAGACACTCAGATTTTATTATGTCAAGATATCCATATCATTGTGAGCGAGATTAGTGTGAGTGCAGGGGCAGAAAGCCTGGGGTAGAAGTCAGGAAATGTGGATTGTTGCAGTCCTGCCAGGACGATGAGCAAAGCTCTGGAGAGCGCCATGTTTTCATGTTAGTTGGGCCACCATATTTCGCACATCCTTGATACAGCACTTGATAATGTTCTACACTTTGTTGGGGTGGTTGTACTCTACCCCACCTAAGTATGAGCTGAAAGATGTTGGGAGCATGCTTTCTTCTTTATTTCTTCACAGTAACTGCCACCTAATTGGCTGTCAATAATATTTATCAACTTGAATTCTAATACTACCTCTGATCTAAAATTTACCTCCATAGGCACATTGTGTAACCATTCTCAGAGAGTTCATCTTCATCAGGATTTCCAAGAAAAAATGAGTGGAGATCCCACGCAGCAAATGAAAATGACTTCAAAAGTTTCCCTTTACTTCCACAGGCATATTGTAAATGGCTTCACTCTCTGGCCCATCCCCCACGTTGAATAAAGATTTTCCAATGGGACCACGGCAGTTTTCACTTTCAGAGTAGTTGTCCAGGGTTTGAAAACGTGATGAAAGACCTGGAGGGTGGGGAGGGGTTGTTCCGGCCTGATCACTTCTGAATCCACAGATATAATCAGAGCCAGTCTGCTCGCAAAATCATCAACACACTATTTCCCACTGCACTAGGTGTTCTTTTGAAGTCTCTCATACCAAGCTCTGACCTCATTTCTCAAGATGTATCCACGTTTTCTAAATGGGAAATTTTGGCAAAAAGAAGACAGCTCCAACATGCAAAGTGTTTTTGAACATTGCTTTCCATTTAACACTTAAGAACATAAATGAGGTTAAAAATGGTATGTGTACCATACAGTGTGAACTGGCAATTTCATTAAAGTTGTCAAGACTATGGGTGGGTTTTTCCTGTAGTTCTCGTATAGATTTTTTTTTATCAGTGCAGAATATATAGAATCTCACATAGAATTTTTTGGTAAAATAATTTGTCTCTGCGTCATTTTTAAAGTGAAGATTGAGCTCATTTATGTAGAAACTACACATCAATTACATACCTAGGTTGACTGAACAGCTTTTCATGATTCTTCTCCTCTGTTGAAGTTGTATCGGTGCCCAAAACGGAATTAGTACCAATCACTGGAAGTGTGTCTTATTCTATTACATCATGAATAATATTCATTTAGTGCCTGCTATGGGCTCTGCAACTGGGCTTACAAGTAAAAATTTGAGGAATGAAAATCAGCTGGGACCATATTCATTCTCTTTCCATTTTGCACTTTTTCTCTTGCTCTCACTGAGGAAAGAAAGTCAATAGTTTGTGCTGAAGTCTGTCCCCATGAAACTAGAGAATTGAGAAGATACTCTCTGTTATAGTCAGTGGCAGCCCCGGGACATGGCGTGCTTCACTGTCAGATTCCTGAGAACAGTTCTGGTACCAAGCTCGGTGCACCAGACTCTAAAATGAGTACCATCAACTATACATATATCATGTTTAGGGTATATCAACAACAGAGATCATGAAAACATTGCAGATACTTTAAAAAAGTATAATTTTTGAATTCGTCTGCCTTACTCCATTTAGCTCTTTAAACATTTGTTGTTATTCTTTGGATAGACATCTTAAATATTCTCTCTCCTCAGCAGGTTTTTATTATTGTTATTATTTCAGTATTTTGAGCCTCCAAATTTATAATTCAGTTTTTAAAATACGGCATTGTGTTCTCAAACAGGAGTTCAGTAGGACACTCTTAAAAATCCCTAAATAGATTACCTGATTAATAATTGCTCAGCCTGAGTGAAATGTGCAGTGGCTTTGGGTCTGTCAGTGGGTAGAGTACATACCTCTTAAATAATTTGTTTAATCTTCTACTAAGACTTTGAGGCTTCTGGCTTTACTTGCTATGTATAACGAATATTTTTATTTAGATATTTGGGCCTTTTTTTTTTTCTTTAAAGGTTTCAGTCACTTTTTTTGCATGTGAAGAGGAGAATGGGATCTGCCAGTGATAAATGGGGAAGTTGACTAGCTAACTAATAAAGATTTGTCTTAATCAAGTATGATTTGTCAGAACAGGAGCGCACTGGGGTCAGGGCGCGCGCAATGAATTATACAGCATTCACAGGAGGAAAGGACCCGGCAAGAGACCTCATAAATATGCTGCCATTACCCACTGCTAATTCGTATTCAAAGAGCGCTCTGCACAGCCGGATTCTAGGTTGCTGAGCTGTTCACCAGCTTCCCGAGCTTTCTGTTAGTGTGGAAAAAAGAAGTTTCTCTGCTATGTGGTGGTATCTGGGTTTTCAAGGTGCATCAGTCCCCAAAACTGAATTAGTACCAATCATTTGAAGTGTGTCTCATTGTATTATATCATGAATAATATTAACTTAGTGCCTGCCACGTGTGCTGGCCACAGTGGGGAAGATGCAGAGGTCTGAGACACATAGCTCTCCCATGATCCTCTTCAAGTATTGTCTCCAGAAATTCAAGCATGGCTACAATAGGAAAAACCATCTGTGTTCACATTAAACATAGTCACATGTCCCTTAACGGGGGGCGGGGGGACTCACCCTGAGAAATGTGTCATCAGGCAACTTTGTGCACACACCCATCATGGAGCATGCTTACCCAAACCTAGATGGCTGTGAGTCTTTCCCCTAAGCTATAGGGTGTCGCCTTACTGCTCCTCGGCTGCAAACTATACAGCAGGTTACTGTACTGAATACTGTAGGCAGTGGCATCACAGTGGCAAGTATTTGTGTATCTAAACATTCCTAATCATAGAAAAGGCACAGTAAAACTGCAGTATGGAAAATACCTGGCACACCTGCTCAGAGCACTTGCCAGGAACAGGAGTTGGCAGGACGGGGAGCTGCTCCGGGGGAGTCCGTTCCTGGGTGTGGTGAGGGATGTGAAGGCCTGGGACGTCACTGCACACTACTGTAGACTTCATACACAACTATACACTTAACTTATGCAAATTTAATTTTAAAAAATCTTTCTTCAGCAATAAATTAACCTTAGCTAACTGTGATGTTTTTACTTTCATAAGCTTTTTAAGCTTTTTCACTCATTTGTAGTAATATATAGCTTAATACACAAACACCTTGTATAGCTATACAAAATTTTCCTTGCTGATATCCTATAATTTTTTTTCTATTTATAATTTTTTTTTGACTTCTTAAGATATTTTGTTTAAAACCTAGATAAAAGCACACACATTAGCATAGGCCTATCAGGATCGTCAATACCACTGTCTTCCCCCGTCACATATTGTCCCACTGGACACTCCCCTTCTCTCACAGGGAGCAAGCACAGGCATGGAGCTGTCCACTCCTGTGATAACAGCACCTTCCTCCGGAACACCTCCTGAAGGACCTGCTTGAGGCTGTTTTATAGTCTACTTTTTTTCTTTTAATAAGTAGGAGTACACTGTAAAATAATGATAAAAAGTAGAGTAAATACACGAATGAGTAACTAGTTGTTTGTTATCATTATCAAATATTTCATGCCCGACAGACTCCTGTATACTATCCTTTTGTACAACTGGCAGTAGAGTAGGTTTCTTTACACCAGCATCCCCAAACACATGAATAGCATGTAGCACTACAGTATTGGGGTGGCCATGATGTCACTAGGGGTGGGAATTTTCCAGCTCCACTGAAATCTTCTGAGACTGCCATCTTGAGGTTCCTCGGTGACTACATCATTATGTGGTGTATGACTGGTCCTCCCAGGGAAGAGTTCTCACTGTGTCCTGTAGTTTGACACACATCAACACATAGAAGATATTTCCTTGTGTTTCTGCTAAGCTTGACTTTCTAACCTATGATTCGTATTATTCTCAGTTGTTCACATGACTAATTGATAAGTTAAATGCGCCTTTTACCTACTCTTTATTTTGCAAATTGCTTCTTTGATTTGAAGAGGTTCTTGTTTCTTCCTTTCCTACTGAACAGTGGTTAAGTTCTGCTCTGCTGCTGAACCAGCGTTCAAGGCCAGCTAGTCTGTTACGGTTGCATGGTTACGGTTGGGATGATGCCCTTCCTGGCTCTAGAAAGTCCAGCATTGGCTCAGCGCCTATAGCTCAACCGGCTAAGGCGCCAGCCACGTACACCTAAGGTGGCGGGTTCGAATCCCCAGCCCGGACCCGCCAAACAACAATGATGGCTGCAACCAAAAAATAGCTGGGCGTTGTGGCGGGCGCCT
>CAUYTI010139013.1:0-12072 GCA_963575145.1 Galago senegalensis | reverse complement strand
TAGAGTGCCGTGGCATTACAGCTCACAGCAACCTCCAACTCCTGGGCTCAAGCGAGTCTCTTGCCTCCGCCTCCCAAGTAGCTGGGACCACAGGCACCCGCCACAACGCCCGGCTATTTTTTGGTTGCAGCCGTCGTTGTTTGGCGGCTCGGCGCCTATAGCTCAACCGGCTAAGGCGCCAGCCACGTACACCTAAGGTGGTGGGTTCAAATCCCCATTCTGATTTTTCTAATGTGAGCTGAGTGTTGTGGCAGGCACCTGTAGTCCCAGCTATTTGGGAGGCTGAGGCAAAAGAATTGCCTAAGCCCCGGAGTTGGAGGTTTCTGTGAGCTGTGAAGGGTGATAAAGTGAGACTCTGTCTCAAAAAAAAAAAAAAGTTTCACATGTACCCTTATAAGATGCACCATAGGTGTGGTCCCACCAATTACTCTCCCTCTACCCATCCTCCCCTCTCCCCTCCCCTCCCTCTCCCCTTTCCCCTTCTTTTGGGCTATAATTAGGTTATGGCTTTCATAAGAAAGCTACAAATCGGTTTCATAGTAAGACTGAGTACATTTGGATATTTATGTGTAGAATATAAATGTCTTAAGACAATAACTAAGAAAATGCTGTGAAGGCTATGTTGACCAGTTTGATGAAAGCATTTCAAATTGTATGTAAAACCAGCACATTGTACCCCATGATTGCATTAATGTACACAGCTATGATTTAATAAAAAAAAATAGTAAAATTTAAAAAAAAAACAGCATGATTTTTCTAATGTGATCATCACCATGTAAGTTGAAACTTAAAATAATATTCAAAATACTTAAAGATCTCATTGATGTTTTGGTCAAGGTCACTATCCTTAAATAAATTCCATCCATCATTAATTCCACAAATAGAAATATAAATTTCCACTGGATACACTTTATTTTTAAATTTTTAGATGTATACTCTTTTTTAAAACAGTAGTTGTTTCTTGCTTTCATACAATTCTAAGAGTGAGCTTGCACCCACAGCCAAGCCGTCCTTCTCTCCCCATGAGAAATTGCCACCCCAAAATTGGCACAGTTGGCAGGATACATGGAGACGTCAGACAAGGACTTCGAGACCCTCAGGTCAGGGAGGACCGCCCTTCCCCAGGAATGTCACTTGGTTCTTGGCTTGAAGCTGCCTAAGATAGGCTCTGGCACTCCAGACCTAGGTGGTACAGTTTTTCATTCAGTAAATGCACGAGACATCTGACAAATAACTTAAAACTTTAATATGAATAATAATTTAAGTTTTCATCAAACTGTCACTCTAAAGAATCAATATATTACTTTGTTATAGCATAGACATACCATAAAATACCATAAAAACAGCTGTGTCCAATTGTACTCTACGGAAACTATTCAGAGTGGTCATTAATCATTGCCAATGATTCTCATCAGACAAAAAGGTACAATGGACATTTTCAGTTTAGAAAAAAGTCGTTAGGACACTTTGGAGAACTCACCAAACAGGAAATTTTATACAGAAGTATGTTTGGACAGCTTATGATTTAATTTTTAGAACATTACAGCCTTTCGGCCCTGCTCTGACACCTCCGCTTCTGAAGCTGAAGCGTTTCTTCGGAAGCCACTGTTGTTGATAAACACAAATGGAGGAGAAGGTGCGGCAGGAATGGCCGAAGGCGCAGCTGAGACAGCTGAAGCTCCAAAACCAATAAGCGACAGTGTCCATTCATCTCTTAAGAGAAGTTCTCTGAAAAAGAGCCGTCCTATGCAACAGGACACTTTTCATCTTCCGGAGAGGAGCAGTCTTCCGATAAGGAAGTACCTCCTAAACCAATAAAGAAATTATCAGAAGACGATTTAATTAGTTTTGATCCCTTGAGTGAAGATACCAGATCAGAAACAAAAGATAAGTTTGAAACCTTACATAAATTAATAGAGAAAGGATTACAGACAGTGAATAAAAATTTTCATAGTGTAAATCAGAGAATAACTGATATAGAAAAGAAGGGAGCTGAATCATTGTCATCTCATGCTAGCTCTAGAGCAGGGTCAGTCAAATCAGCGGCTCCTCTGTGTAAACCTCCATCACCTATGGCCCCACCTGCAGATGGGCAGTGGAGAGATGAAATTTGGCATCATAATGCCCCCCCCCAGGAACTTATCCAGTCTGGAATACTCCTGGTAATTCTAAATTCATGGCCAAATATCACTTTCCTATAGAAAGCTCTGAAGGAGAATTTTTAAATGAAACAGCAATAACTATCACTGCCTACAGCTGCCGCTTCAACTGCAGCTCCTGCCACTTTTCCAGTCCTTGGAGAGATACAGCCTGATGGAAGTCAAGGCCCACCATCTCACATTCAAATTGAATTAAGGTTTCTTAAGACCATGAAAGAGGCAGTTCATACTTACGGTCCCACATCTCCTTATGTACTTGGAACGCTACCTGCTTTTTGTGCCGATCACCACTTCTTACCAATTGATTGGGAAACTTTGGCCAGAACCACTTTAAGTCCAGGACAATTTTTATCATTTAAATCCTGGTGGAAGGAGGACGCTAAAATTCAGGCTTGGAAAACAGAAGCCACTATTAATCAATTAACAGGCTCTGGTCCATATGAAACTGCTTGTGCCCAGGTGGTGCTCCCTCAAGAAATTTTAATCCAAGTTAAAGATATTTATTTAAGAGCTTGGCAAAGATTAGATAAAAAGAATGAAATTAAACAGTTTTTTTACTAAAATAATGCAAGGAAATGATGAGCTGTTTGCTGAATTGATTGCCAGATTACAGACGGCTGTAGAACGTTCTGTTCCTGGCCCTGAGGCACAATGTGTGCTCCTCATGAAACTGGCATTCAGTAACGCGAATGCAGATTGCAAACAGGCCGTAGGAGATGTAAAAAACCAGGAAGATGCGACCATAGAACCATACCTGCGTACTTGCAGGGAGGTCGGTTCCCGTACCTTTCAGGCCAATTTGCAAGCTACTCCGACTACAAAGGCCATAACTACAGCCTTGTAGGTGGTTTAGAATAAACCCAAGTGCTTTAATTATGGAAAATTGGGGCATACTAAAAAAAAAAGTGCCGCAAAAACAATAGTGATGGCACCAATAGTAATATGATTAAAGAAGAGAGCAATACAGTGAGACTCTATCTCTAAACAAATAAAATAAAATAAAAATTGCAAAAAGTAAAATAAAACAAAAATTACAAAGAAGAAAAAAAGAAAAACATGAATGTTTTGGGTGGCGCCTATGGCTAAGTAGGGTGCCAACCCCTTATGCTGAAGGTGGTGGGTTCAAACCCAGCCCCAGCCATTAAAAAAAAAAAATCACAAAATCAAACTTAAAAAAAAATACTCTTAAAATTAAAAAGAAAAAGAGGGGAAAGACAGCATAATAATACCCCTAGAAATAGAATATCATCTTCCCTATTTACTTTACATTTTTTAAATTCAAATTGTGAAGGAGAAACTCCAACATTTAGACACTGGGTCACTATAACCACACCTGTATTAGATCAACCAGTTTATTATAAAAATGTAATTAAGAATATATGAATGTCAGCCCCATATGACACCAGAGGCCCTTTTAAACCTGAAGAAGAAATTACTCTTAATAATTATACTACCAGAGTTACTGGGCCCCTGATTTGTTTTGGGCAGAAGCCTCAACAAACATGATATCAAAAGAACTCTAGCTAGTGTTAGTATAATTCAAGAATTATATAAGTACTAATTCTTTAAAAAAGAATGTTACTGCTAAAGCTCCAGCTGATATAGAAATGCCTACTTACAACATGTATACATTTTTAAAGAATTAAGAATTGGATACATTGGTCAAGGTGTAAAGGAAATAAATAATTTATGTTGTTTAATATGTCTTTTGAAAAAGTGTTTGATTGGACACCACAAACTGATTTACAAGACACTTCTGACCCCCATTTTCCATTTAATCTTCCTATAGATCAATTTATGTATCCTTTAAGTAAGAGCAAAATGAGTGTTGCTTCTTCTAAAACTACTCAATGAGTGAATGGGGGATTTTTACCCCCTACACCTAACATAATTAGCTATCCTAAACAAAATCATTTATAGAAACTAGCTGCAGCTTTGCAGCCTCTTAAGGCTTGAACAGAAGGATTGTTTCAACATGCTAGTCATACTCCTGCCCAATTTAAAATGAAATTTGAAGCACAGGATGTAAAATATGTCCAGGCCTGTCTTAAATTACCTTTTACATAGTTGAAAAAAAAATTAATTAAAATAAAATTAATGGAGAATTGTTTTGTCAGAAATATCAATTGTTCACATACATTAACAGTTTTGCAAGTTTTGATCCTGCCGACTATGCCAATTGTTGGGTGGTACTTTCTCGTAGGGAAAGGACGGCTTGGCCGCGAGGGCAAGCTTGCTCCTAGAATTGTATGAAAGCAAGAAACGAATACTGCCACCCTGATAGTAGTCGTGCTTTCATACAATTCTAGGAGCGAGCTTGTACCCGCAGCCAAGCCGTTCTTCTCTCCCCATGAGAAAGTACCACCCAACAGAAAATCATGATACGCTTGATTTGATTGGTAAAAGTAAGAAGTCTCTGAAAATAAGCAGAGCTTCTCTGTACATGGTATAAATTGATACTGCATCAAAACAAGTACATTGTGAGGTCATTCAATTCTGACCATAAACTTAATAGTATAAGAATAGTATCAACTCTCAGATTCTACTGTACATGTTCAGAATCAAGTCCTAGAGAATTTATGGGGCCCATTGAGAAGGATGGACTACTATAAAAAAAAAGTCTATTTTATTTAATCCACTGTTTTCAAAGATGAAGTTTTGGCTCATTTGTAGGTCATGATCTGTGAATTTAAAAACTGAACTAAACTCAATGAGCAGTATCTCACAGCATCATATACAATAAATGTAAATATTAATGTGACATTTTGTGTATGTGTACAAATAAGTGTCTAGTCTATGTACATTCTGTAAAGGAAAAAATAGTTTATTTACAATGATATAATCAAGAAAGCTCAAATACCACTGGTTTAATCTGTTTTAGTTTCAATCTTATTCTTTGCTATTATGTTTTACAGGGAAGAAATGGGCTATATTTTATTCCACATTAATTTTGTTTATCTTCTTTGGGTACATATTATAACAGATATTTCTAGGACCTGTTTTCACCATTTCTATTCCCCTTCTCACCACAGATAAATATTTTATTTGAAATAATCTCCCTCACCCCTAACATTCTCATTAATCTTGAAGCCATTTCAGCCAATATGCCAGTGATTTATTTTAGCTCTTAGGATTCTTCCTTCCATTGATAATGATCCTAACTTCTGCCTTCCTGGTGAAATTTCCCAAAACGTCATTGATAATTCACTCACCATTATATACTGAGTTCCCACCCCATAGTGTGTACACATAACCTCTATAATTATTTGTTAAATAAATGAGAAGTAGGGGGAATATACTACCAAGAGTGAGTCTATCTATCAGCATCAATGACTTTCCTAAAACATCCCTTGCTAACACATGGTTTAATACGATCTTCATAGAACTATAAGCATCCCCCTCCCCCACAGATGTGACAATTTAAGGGTTAAGAGGGATATAAGAATCTTTTCTTGACTAAAATAATAGGTCTGGCTATCCATTAAATGTGCCCAGCAAATATGTTTTTTTCAGCCTACACATTTTAGGCAATGTGTTATATTTAGAAATCTCTCATAAACAGTCATGAAAGATCATAAAATCTGGCAATACCAGATCCACAGTTGGCTGGAGGTAGAGTGGCTCATTTATTGAGATGGGTCATGTGGGTAAATCTTCTTTTTTTACTTGTTACTCCTATTAGGTTGTGAGTTCCCCAGGATCCACATATCATGCTTTATATTCAGGACTCAACATAGTGTGGGATGAATACAGAAATTATGAATGGGCCAGAGTCCTGTGGGCAGTTTTGAAGATGGCTTGAATAGCTAGACTGTTCAGGTCTCTGCCCTCTTCCTGTGTGCAGCTAGCGTTTGTTGCACAGAAATCTTATCTAAGCTCATGGCTTTAGCTATTTTCTCTATCATAAAGAAAATATCCAACGCTGCCCTGTGTCATAGATTCTAATCAGATATCTCTAACTGTCTCTCAACTCTGACTCTTTGTGTCAAAAGCCTAATCTGTTATCTAACCAAAACATACTTTCCAACTGACTGCCCAATTGTTTTTAATGCTGCCACCATCCTCCCATGCACATACTCTTGAAGCCTCAGCAATTTTATATTCCTCTTTCTCTTTCATCAGACACATTCAGTGAGTTATCAAGTCTACAATAGTTAATTCACTTTTCAACATAGTGAATTCCTTTTTTTAATGCTTCTGTCCTTCCTCTGTGCAACATCAAGTTCTATCATCTTGATAAACACTAAATTGCTCTCCTTGCTTCAACTTCCTTATCTTTCAGCACAGATTTGTTTATAACATTAAAAAATATTTATAACGCATCCATCATTTATTTATCAAATATCCTATCTTAGGAGTTAAGGATACAGCCGTAACAAAAGCAACAATATCCCTACCCTCATAGAATGTGTAGCAAATGTAATAATAATGTAATGTCAGGTAATAATAAATTACATCTAAAAAGCAGCAGAACAGCAAAGGGAATGATGCATTAGAGAGGTATGGGGTTTATTTTTTACATAATTCTGCCTCTTTCAACATTTAAATTTACATGCACTTAAGCATATCATTTCCCAGGTTATACTTCCTGAAATATTTGACTGCATGCCACTTCTCTATTCAAACACATTCAACAATTTATTCATCTATAGATAAATGGAATAAAAACCAAAGTATTCAGCTCAGTGTTGCTTAATCTGGCCCCAAGTATTCTTTCCTTGCCCTTAGTTATAAACACAGAACTCCAGCAATATCACATATCTTCTTGTTTTTATGCTTTTCTATTTGAGTGATTGATTCTTCACTTATCTGAAATAGCCCTACCATTCAGGTGCCAGTGCCAGAGCCCCTCTCCTTTGGGGCTTCTCCTCTAACCACAGTACTGCCTTGCTCTAGGTCATCCAGTACCGCATAGAATCCACTACCTTGCAATTAACCCTCTCCTGTGGGTACATTTTATCTTTGCAGTTGAATGGTACACTTTTGAGAGATGTCTGTCTTATATTACTTGTTTCTGTTCTCAGTACTCATTCTGCTCAACCTTACCATGTAATTGAGCAATTTGGGGGATTAACCACAGTCAGCCTCTGCAGCTCTGACTAGCCACAAACTAACATCATCTGCCCTTTCTCTTGGTGACATTAAGTCTATGCCTAGCACAGACCATCAGTGGAATTGTCCCCAAGTGCCTTATATTTCCCCCTTGAAAGCAGTCTGTCACCATAACCTGAACAGGTCTTAAATCACTTTGTGTTAAGATAACATGCTTTTCTTTAGAAAGAATGTCAGCTTTCCACACTTGCCACAAGGGGGAGCAGCAGCTCTTTTCCAGGAACCAGACTGACTCCATAGTTTTCTTCAGTTGCTGCCCCATTGTTCAGTTCTCTCCCATATTTGTTTCCAAGATTTTTTCTATTTTTATCTTTCCTTCTGTATGTATTTTCCACAATAAAGGTACATTTATTCTTCACTTAAAAATAAAATCATATATTTCCTCCTCTAACCAGTAAGAGTTTAATTTCTACTCAGATTCTTAATTTCCTTTGTTTTTTTTTTTTTAAAGAAGAAGAAGAAGAAGTGGATATCTCAAGAGGCACCAGTACTTTTAAAAAAATACTTATTATTCAAAATAATAATTAAAAAGGAAACTAAAAGATTGGTTTTTCAATGGTATCTGACAGGCACAGCAGGTAATGTATGTTTTTGTCCTTCAGTTTGTCTATAGTGTTAAGTGCACAGGGATATTCAGCACTTGCCAAATAGGAAATGTTCTTAATCAAAAGTGGGACCTGCAATGCTACGCACAGATATAATTGGAGAGCTAGCAAGATTATAGAAATAATTTGGACCAGTATCTTCCAGTTTACAAGGACACTAAATCAGAGAGGTCAAATGACCAGCTGCATTAGTTCAAAGTCTCATTCTGATCCAATGGGCTTGCTGTAAGGCTATATTGTCTCTCTTCTGATCTTAATATATAAAGTAGCCAGTAGTTCAAGACTATCACTAAAATAGTTCTTTAACAAGTCTGCCAATATTATGCCAAGGATCAATACAATAATGGTGCTTTGGGTTCTGGACATTACAAAATACCTTATGTCCACACAAAGTACTAAATGTTGCCTTGCAGTGGTTAATCAGTTAGAGCAACCTGTACTGATTTGGAGTCCCAGTTTAAGGGAGGAAAGCAAGATAAATAAAAATAGCAGCATAAAACAATAACTATTAATACTATATAGTATGATTTCCTTTCATGTAAAACAAAAGTAATATGTAAAAATGCATAGAAAATTCTGTAAAGATATTCAATGGGAATAATTAATCATAAAACTCTGGGGAGAGAGGGAGAAAGGAACAGATAAAGTGCTTTTACCTCATGCTCTGTCTACTCCCATTGTTTGAGTGTTAACAATAAACATACATAACTTTTAATATACAAAGAATTAAAAGCCAAAAAATTAAAATTATAAAAGGAAATTCTCCATTAGCACTAATATGGGGGACAATATTACTTTTCTGAAAGAATATGGAACTTTCTCACAGCAAAGACATCATTATTTTTCCACTGAAAATACAGTCAATCTGTCATTAACCAGCATAGTAATAAAATCTCAAAATTTAGTTCTAAATGGTAGTTCCATACCAAAAAATGGCTAATAAAGAAGGACCTATTTAAGGGAAATAAACAAAAAATTTTCATGAGGACAAGACTCAGTGGTTCACACTTGTACCTAAGACTCTGGGAGGCCAAGGTGGCAGGATCCCTTGAGATCAGGAGTTCAGGACCAGCCAGACCAAGTACAAGACCCCTTTTCTACTAGAAATAGAAAAATTAGCCAGGCATTGTATTGGATCCCTATAGTTCTAGCTACTTAAAAGGCTGAAGCGGAAAGATCACTTGAACCCAGGAATTTGTGGTTGCTATGTATTAGGCTGATGCCATGGCAGTCTAATTTGGGCAGAAAAAGAAAACAAAAATTCTGATGACATACTTCCTAGTACATCAATTACATAAAGTTTTATAGTCACCACAGTGAATATCTTGAAGAGATAAAGGCATTTTGGCTTTATTGTTGTTCAGGAAGTTCAGATTCAGAAGATTTTCTGTTCCCCTAACACTAGGCCATTCAATGGGGAAGGAAGAGTCTTTTCAAAATGATGCTGGAAAACTGGAGATCTACATGCAAAAGAATTAAGTTGGCCCCTACCCTATACCATATGCCAAAAAAAAAAAAAAAACTTAACTGGGAGAACTAAAACAATAAAATTCTTAGATGCAAATACAGGGAGAAAACTTCATAAAAGTAGGTTTGGCAATGATTTCTTGTGTAGGAACCCAAAATCTCAGAATACAAAAGAAAACATAGATATATAAATGCCCAATAAGCATGTGAAAAAATGTTTGATATTAATCATTATACAAATGCAGATCAAAGTCTCAGTGAGATACCATCTGAAACATATCATCTCTCATCTGAACTACTGCTTTATTGACTCATTGATCTACTCACATATTTTCTAGACTCTGTTCTATGAGTTCACCATATGGCCAAAGGTATATTTTTCACACCAGGGATGGCACTCCATAACTGTTCCAATAAAGACAAACTTCCTAAGACAGCCTATGTTAACACACATATTCTCTGAAGATGTTAAATATATTAGGCTTTGAGAGTCATACGGTCTCTGCTTTAACTGTTCAACAGATCTATGACCATAAAAAGGCAGCCAGAGGCAATATTAAACGAATCGGTGGCTCTGTTCAAATAAAATTTTATATATAAATACATGTAGTGGGGAATATTTGACTTATGGGCTACAGTTTATTGACCTCTGTCCTCCCTTATTCTGCACATCAAAGGCTTACTTACCCTTCCCTGCTCTTGTATAGAGTATCCCCACTGCTGCTTCCACTGCCATCACTATAATTCCTTCCTACTTCATGCTTTTCTACTCATTCTTTCTCACCATAGGGTCTCACAAGTGTCCTCTCTACCTGGGATGCTCTTCCTTTGTCTCATGACTGACTTCCTTAGTACATTCCCTCCTACCCTCATGGCCATTTCCTGCAGAGCATCAGTCACAGTGGAAATTCTTAACTCTGCAATTATTTCATTAAGGTTCATTCCCTCTACCTGCTACCATTAAACTGGAGCTCCATGAAGGAAGAAACAGTATTTTTCCTTTGTTTAACATTGCATCCCTAGGACCTAGGACACAGCATAAAGTTGGCACCCTAAAATCTTGTTGAAACACAGAGTGAGCGAATTATCCCTGCTCCCACCACCACTAACCCCCAACATTCCATTGTGACAGTGTGACTTGTTTTATCTAAGTCCTTTCTTTATAAATTGTTTCTGACAATGTTTTTCTCTTCCTCTTTTCATATCCCTCTTTCTTTGTGTGCTTGAGAGATTTTTAATTACTGGTATCTAACTCACCTCTCTGTCCTTTACAATGTCTGTCTTTTCTGGTCAGTTTTCGTGCTTCCCCTTGGATTCCAAATGCTTATGCCCTACACTGTTAAGTCTCTCAAGTCAAAGATCTCTAGGAACAAGGAACACTCGCGTAGTAGAACACAGTTGCTTTTACTGACTCACTGCAATGAGGAAGGCCATCTACAGGGGGAACCCATTGGGGCATCAGAGTAGAACAGAGTGCAAAAAAGGATTTAGAGGACTTGGACTTATATTGGGTAATTTTGGGGAAAGTTCAAGGAAGCAGGGCTTTTGCTCTGGATGACTGCTTCTGTCAGAAAGTGAGGATAATTCTTTGACTGGGTAACTTAATTATGATTCTCTAGTCAGTAGGGAGAGTAGAACACAGCTGAAGGTGTAATTACTAAAAAGCCAATGGTCCTCATCTCATTTGGTCTCCTTTTGTGGTTCGGATGATATCCCTGTTTTTGTATATTAAGACATAAATATAGAATATTCTTGTTTCTGCCATGGTCTATCAAAGTCACAAAGTGACATTGTTTTGTTTTGGCATTCTCTGAAGTAGGTGATGACCTCATTATGAATGACAGGCCAGCTTCTAGCAGCACCAAAGCCTTGTAGTGGGCAAATAGCTCCTGGATTTCAGAAACCACTTTCCTGTTTCTCAGACTGAGTCTTCCTAGTAAAGAGATGGTACCTGGAGATGGTGTCCACACAAAGGCTCTCTGCCTATTTCTGTGCTTGGTAGTCTGTGTCTGGGAGGGAAAATTTTGGCCAACATGTAATAAAATTCCAAGAGTGATCACTGTGTTCATAATTTTTTATTTTGTTCTAGTTGAAAAGTTACATTAAGTTATGAAGTTAGGTAAATATAGTTCCTTACTTGTTGAAAAAATACATGGCATTCTTTGGCCTGTGGTTACCATTATAATCACAGAGATGAATTGGAAAGCACCTGCACCCTCAGAAATCTCTCACAAATGCACAACCTCTAAATAATCAACTGAGTAATTTTGCCAAGACTGTCC
The DNA here is from genome assembly GCA_963575145.1 of Galago senegalensis. Classification (NCBI taxonomy): domain Eukaryota; kingdom Metazoa; phylum Chordata; class Mammalia; order Primates; family Galagidae; genus Galago; species Galago senegalensis. The sequence goes on along the minus strand of CAUYTI010139013.1, from coordinate 447 downwards.
GTATCTTATCAGCTAAAAAGAAAAACAATAGAATCTTGGAAAAGCCAATCCTCAAGTATCCATTAATGGCTGTAGAATTCTCCTTGGGTGAGACAAGTGAAAAGGGTTTATGAGAGGAAGGGAGGTATACGTTGCAGCCTGAGAACTGTGATAAGGAAAGATCTGTATCAGATGCGTGGTTGGCGGTTTCATACTAACATTAGATGGGGTCAGTGATCCAGGAGTTGCAGAAGCTTGCATTTGCTATTAGAAGCGGAAAGCAACTGACTCACCAAAACCCCTCTAGGACCAGTGAGGCACAAATTATGAAGGTTTCTGGAAGACTCTGTTCAGTGCATATTTCTGGGAGAGGAGTTTTGATCTTATCTGAGACTGTGCACGTGGAGTGGTTGGTATCCAGGTCAAGGCTGAGTAGAGGCAAAACTCTGAGCCTCTTGCCTGCAGAAG
>CAUYTI010139011.1:0-16114 GCA_963575145.1 Galago senegalensis | reverse complement strand
ATCTACCACCCATCTACCCATTCTATCATCTATCAGTCTTCTACACATCTCCCCATTCTATCATCTATCAATGATCTACACATCTACCACCCATCTCCCCATTCTATCATCTATCAGTCTTCTACACATCTATCACCCATGTACCCATTCTATCATCTACACATCCACCACCCACCTACCCATTCTATCATCTATCAATCATCTACACATCTACCACCCATCTACCCATTCTATCATCTATCAGTCTTCTACACATCTCCCCATTCTATCATCTATCAATGATCTACACATCTACCACCCATCTCCCCATTCTATCATCTATCAGTCTTCTACACATCTATCACCCATCTACCCATTCTATCATCTATCAATCATCTACACATCTACCCATTCTATCATCTATCAATCATCTACACATCTCCCCATTCTATCATCTATCAATGATCTACACATCTACCACCCATCTACCCATTCTATCACCTATCAATCATCTACACATCTACCACCCATCTACCCATTCTATCATCTATCAGTCATCTACACATCTACCACCCATCTACCCATTCTATCATCTACAGTCTTCTACACATCTACCACCCATCTACCCATTCTATCATCTACAGTCTTCTACACATCTACCACCCATCTACCCATTCTATCATCTATCAGTCTTCTACACATCTACCACCCATCTACCCTTTCTATCATCTATCAATCATCTACACGTCCACCACCCACCTACCCATTCTATCATCTATCAATCATCTACACATCTATTCATTCTATCATCTATCAATCATCTACACATCTACCACCCATCCATCCATTCTATCATCTATCAATCATCTACACATCTATCACCCATCTACCCATTCTATCATCTATCAGTCTTCTACACATCCACCACCCATCTACCCATTCTATCATCTATCTATCATCTACACATCTACCACCCATCCATGCATTCTATCACCTATCAATCATCTACACATCCACCACCCATCTACATTTCCTAGCTGTCATTTATCTATCATCAACCTGTCACTGAGATCTAAATATCATCTATCATCTATATATTCCATCTATCCATCTATCAATTATTTTTATATCTATTAATCTTATCCATCCATCATCTATCTATTATCTACCAATCATCTGTATTACTTACCACGCATCTATCTGTTCTATCATCTATATATCTATCCCCCATCTAGCTATCATCTATAATCTACATCTAAATATCATTTATCACCTCTCAATTATCTATCTCTATATGTTAATATCATCCTTGTCTTCCACCTGTTTATCATCTATCATCCACACGCCTATCACCAGTCTAGCTGTCATCTATCTATCATCTACATATTCTATTATCTACCAGCTATATCTAAATATTATCTGTCATCTATGTATTCCATGTATCTATTATCTATCAATTATCAATATTTATTAATAACATCACCTATGTACTTTAACATCTATAAAACTGTCATCCATACACCTTTTTCTTCTATGATCTATGATCTATTTATGTGTCATCTATCATCTATATCTCTGTTATCTATCCCTATGTCTATGATAGATGATAGAATGGATAGATGGATGGTAGATGTGTAGATGATAGGTAGAAGGGTCATCTGTCTACCTATTATTTCTGCTTGCCTGTCCATTATCTATTTGTCTATCAGTGTGCTATTATCCATCTATCTGTGTATCTATATATTTGTGTATCTATGTATATGTCTATGTATTTATGTGTCACCCTACCTATTTATATATGTATCTATGTATTCATATATCTATCCATCTATATATCTATATATTCATTCATCTATCTATCTATCTATTCATGTATCTATTTATGTATCTATGTCTCTATCTATGTATACACATATCCATTTACGTATCTATGTCTCGATCTATCTATGTATTCATGCATCTATTTATGCATCTATCTATCTATGTATTCATGCATCTATTTATGCATCTATCTATCTATGTATTCATGTGTCTATTTATGCATCTATCTATCTATGTATTCACGTATCTATTTATGCATCTATCTATGGATTCATGTATCTATTTATGCATCTTTCTAGCTATGTATTCATATATCTATTTATGCATCTATCTATGTATTCATGTATCTATTTATGCATCTATCTACCTATGTATTCATGTATCTATTTATGCATCTATCTATCTATGTATTCATGTATCTATTTATGCATCCATCTACCTATGTATTCATGTATCTATTTATGCATCTATCTATGTATTCATGTATCTATGTATCTATTTATGTATCTATATACCTATATATTTATGTATCTATCTATCTATCATCTATCTAACTATCATATTTCTCTCTCTCTCTCTCTCCATCTCTCTCTCTGTGGTATGGAAATGTGTTTCCATGAGCATCTATCTATGTATCTATGTACCTATGTGTTTATCTGTCTATCTATGCATCTGTGTATTAATGTATCTATTTATGCATCTATGCATTTAGATGTATAAATAGAATGTATTTCTGTGTCTATGTATCTATGTATCTATGTATCTAAGTATCTATCTATGTATCTGTCTATATATCATATTTCTCTCTGTCTGTCTCTCCTTGTCTCTCTCTCTCTCCTTGCTGTGGAAATGCACTTCCCTGAGGAGTGACTCTGAGTTTCCCCATGTACAGATTTCATTCTGGTTCAGCCTTCTGACAGGGAAGTTGAAGATGATTTCAAGAATAGCCGTCAATCCTAAATAATCTCTCAGGTATGAAGAAACCAGAGTGGACACTCAAGTTCACAGTCAACCCTGCTTGACTCAGAGCTCGCACAGCAGGGTGTGTCCAGTGCTCCCACCCTCCATGGCAGTGATGCAGACTCCTGTTCCCTTTCTATCTGTTCATCTTTGTAAACCCAGCTGGTGGTAAATAACCCAACATGTCTAACTAGCAGGGAGTCTCCATCAATTCCTGCTGTTTATACCACAGGGTGGCCTCTGCCTCGGGAAGACACCTGGGATGTCATTCAGCAGTAAGGGGAGAGGAAGAACGACCGTCTTTATGTGTGCAGGAAACTTATAGCTTCCTGGTCAGGAGTCTGCTACTCCAGTTAGGGATATCTCCATCTTAGAACAAACAGCTATATTTAAACTGATGCACTCAGAGAAAAAAAAAATGTATATTGAGAGCTGTATCTACAGGTTGCAGAGAAACAATGCCTTGATTTTCCTGACTTCCAGGGGACACACACAGCAAATATCCTTTCCCTAACAATGGTGGGAAGGAACTTCACCTTCAGAGTCCTCTGGGATCCAGAGCTGAACTCAAATAAAACTCTTTATATTCCCCTGGTTAAGGAGAAGGGAAGCTGTGCTTTTGACTCTCTTGGGAAATGGTTAGGCATGATTCTGACCTGAGAAGTTGTTGGTTATTTTTTTTTTCTTTAATTTTAGAATATGAAGGGGGTAGAAATATTTTGGTTATGTAAATTGTTTTTGTACAGTTTGAATCAAAGTTATGAGGGTGCCCATCACCCAGATAGCATCTGTGGCACCTGTCCCGTGTAAATTTACCCCTCCCTTCCTGTCTTTCCAACTTGCTTGCTTTCCCTTGAGTTTTATTACCAAATGTACACATGGGTATTGATTGATTAGTTCCAGTTTAACAGTGAATATGTGTGATGTCTGTTTTTCTATTCTTGCAAATCTTCACGTAGGAGAATGTTCTGTAGTTCCATTTAGGTTGTTACAAAAAAGACTGGTTGGTTGACCTTTTTTTTTTGAGACAGAGTCTCACTTTATTGCCCTCTGTAGAGTGCTGTGGCATCACAGCTCACAGCAACCTCCAACTCCTGGGCTTGGGCAATTGTCTTGCGTCAGCTTCCCGAGTAGCTGGGACTACAGGCGCCTGCCACAACACCCAGCTATTTTTTTGTTGCAGTTTTCCTGGGGCTGGGTTTTGAACCCACCACCCTTGGTATATGGGGCCGGCGCCCTACTCACTGAGCCACTGCCGCTGCCTTGGTTGACCTTTTTTTTTACAGCTGGCTATTGCTTCATGGTGACTACACACCAATTTTATTAATCCATTCATGCACTGATGGGCACTTGGGTCGATGCCTCATCTTTCTGGTTGTGAATTCTGCACCAATGAACATTTGAGTGCATGTGTGTTTTTGATAAAATGCCTTTCTTTTTTCTTTTGGGTAAATACCCAGCAGGGGGATGGATTTCTGGTTCCAAGGGTCGGTAGCCTTTTAGTTCTTTGTGCAATGTGCATCCGACTTTCCATAGAGGCTGCACTAGTCGGCAATAGTAAGTGTTCCTTTGTTTCTGGAAGAGCCTTGTTCGTGCCATGCATAGGTGGGGTGCAGGAAAAAGGACGGAGTCATAAAAGAAGCCAGGGTGATTTAAGGCTCTTATGAGTCAACATCTGACCTCGCTCCCAGCAGAAACGTTTCCAGGGAAATCCCTTTTTTTTCCATGCGTGTCTTTTTTCCCCACTGGAAACTTTGCCCAGAGGTCCTTGTCTGACATAGCAGAATCCCCAAGTGGCATCCGCAGGTCCCCTGGGTTTGTAGATTGCCCCCAGGTGCCCGGCATCCCTAACAAAATATCTCAGCCAGACATTAACTCTGGGCCTCTTTCCAGTTTTATCCCATTGTGTCTCTTTGGACAACTCAGATGACCTCTGAGTGTGAGGCAATCCCAGCGTTCTATTTTCTAATTTACCCGTGTCTAATTGCATGCAAACAGTCGCTCTGCCCTTGGCCCCAGCCTAAGGTATTTCCATAAAATAATGGAAGTTTGCAAGAAAGGATTTAGGGGAATTTCTCCGAGCCAAGGGAGGGAATCTGTTGTTCTTCTAACAAGTCCTCGATGTTGGAGAGGACACACTTGAATAAGAACTCTTTCTGCGATTTCAAGGATGAGATCTAACTGCCCAGAGCTGGGCTGACACCAGAATATAAATGTCATATCTCTCTCTCTTTTTTTAAATTTATTTATTAATTTTTTTTTAAATTTCAGAATACTGGGGGCTACATGTATTTTGTTTACATACCTTGGTTTTTTTGTACAGATTCCCTGAAGGTTTTAAGTGTGCCCTTCACTCAGACGTTGTCCCCTGTACACAGCAGGTGTGAGCTCACCCATCCATCCTCCTCCTCCCCCCCCAGCTTAATTTTCAGCTAGATTTAATTACATACGTCGATACAAATGTTGATCGATCAGCTCCAGTTTGGTGTCGGGTACATATATGTGTCTATTTCTCCATTTTTGTGATGTTTCACCTAGAAGAATGGTCTCCAGTTCCCTCCAGGTTATCCAAAAACATACTAGTGGTCCCTTTTTTCCATGGCTCAGTAGTAATCTATGGTGTGCATGTACCACATTTTATTAATCTGCTCATATATCAGTGGGCACTTGGGTTGTTTCCACGTGAATTGCAATTGTGAATTGTGCTACTATAACATCCAAGGTGTCTTTTGTATAAAACAACCTACCATTTGACCCAGCAACCCCACTGCTGGGCTTACGGCCAGATGTCATCTCTCTCTTTTTTTCTTTATTGATTCAGGTTCATTGAGGGCACAAAGAATTAGGTTAGACTGTTTACATTTCTTAGATAAAGTCCCTCTTCTAGGGCAGCGCCTGTGGCTAAATGGGTAGGGCGCTGACCCCATATACCGAGAGTGGCGGGTTCAAACTCAGGCCCAGCCAAACTGCAACAAAAAATGGCTGGACATTGTGGCAGGCGCCTGTGGTCCCGGCTGCTCAGGAGGCTGAAGGGAGAGAATCACCTGAGCCTGGGACTTGGAGGTTGCTGAGAGCTGTGACGCCACAGCACCCTACCAAGGGTGATAAAGTGAGACTCTATCTCTACAAAAAAATAAGTCCCTCTTGTAATTGTGTCCCATCCCCAAGAGCTGTGTCAGAGACTGTGACTGCCCATCCCATTCCCTCCTCCCCTCTACCGGCCTCCTCCTTCCCCCACTCCCCACCTTGAATTGATCTGAGTTTTCTCTTCTGTGGGTGTGTAATAGCTCATCTACTGGCTTCACATTAGAATTGAGTACATTGGATTCTTGCTTCTCCATTTTTGTGACACTCTTCAAATCTCTTTTTTTAATGAGACAGAGTCTCACTATGTCACCCTCAGTACAGAGCCATGGCGTCACAGCTCACAGCAACCTCTAACTCTTGGGCTTAAGCAATTCTCTTGCCTCAGCCTCCCAAGTAGCTGGGCCTGCAGGCGGCCACCACAATGCCTGGCTATTTTTTTGTTGCACTGTTATTTAGCTGGCCCAGGCTGGATTTGAACCCCTCTCCCTTGGTGTATGTGACTGACATCCTACCCACTGAGCTACGGGCGTCTCCAGTCTCTTCACATCTTTTAGTGTGACTTTGTTTATACCAAATCTACCCACCGTATCATCTGTCCTCCTTACAGCTTCCAATTTTACAATGTCCTCATTACGTTCACTGATTCCCCCTCTGTTTCCTTCTCTCTGATGGTGCTGGTAATGCCCAGAGCTGTCTTTACTGAAAACATCGTCTGTACATTTCCATGAAGGAGGAGCAGGGAAGCTATCGGGGTACGTCTCCTCCCACCTGTGCAGGGGGGTTGCCTGTGCTATAAATTGATATTCCGCCTTAAAGCAATCTCTTCTCTGCAAGCAGACGGTGTCACGATGCTCCTCAATGTCATAATAGAATCTGTTTTCTTTCTCTTTTCTTATATTTCTTTTCTTTCTTTTTTTTTGAGACAGAGCCTCAAGCTGTCCCTCTGGGTAGAGTGCCAGGGCTTCACAGCTCACAGCAACCTCCAACTCCTAGGCTCAAGCGAGTCTCCTGCCTCAGCCTCCCAAGTAGCTGGGACCACAGGCGCCCGCCACAACGCCCGGCTTTTCCTTATATTTCTATTCTCATTGTAGTCCATCCAAGTGTAGCGCCCTGAGCTCTGTGTACCAGACACTCAAAGCAGACATGGGCTACAGATATGCTGAATCTCAAGACTTCTCTTTCCACCGTGAAGAAAGCGTTTGACACTCCCCCAAGCCCTTGACATCATAACTGATAAGCACTCACACTTTGATTTTCTCTTTTCATCTGTTCTATCTCAGCCCCGCCAGAAAGTTAGCTTTTTAAGACTTGTCTTTGACAAAGCTGTTCCATTCATCGCCATGGTTACCAATGTCTAATGTTTTCTGTGTCCCTAACTCTCCACCACATCTTTCCCCTTTCGAGTGGGCAGTCCTTAGCTCCTTGCTCAGCTCGAGATTCTTTTTTTTTCCTTTCCTGTGTATTCAGCATCTTTTTTGCTTCATGAAAACAGCTTAGGAACTTTCATAAATGGGGTTCGGCATTCCAATCTGCTGTCATAATCCTCTCTGACTTGTTCTCAAGTAAGCAAAGGGATAGCTAAGTGTTTCCAGGCCTGCGGACATTGTTCCGAGGATACCCCCGGGGGACACGCTGAGTCTTCCGGGGCTGTTCCTGAAATCCAGTACACGTTCTCACCGGCAACCACCCTGAGTCTGAAATTAGCATCAGACACACGCAGGCAAAACGGCCAGGGCAAAGGAGACATTTCATCCGTGTCTGTGGCACAAGAACAGGTGGTTTGTCCAAAGGCGGGTCCTGATTTTAATCCTGGGAAGACCTAGTCTTTCTAGCCAGTGATAGGACCTGCCAAATTTTCGAAACTTTATAAATTGGATACAGTTGTGTCTCTTCATCTTTCTCTGAGTCTTTTTTGCCTCTCACCTCTCCTTTTTGGGGGAAACCACTTAATGATCTGCACTTGTCTATAAGGAAAACCTCTGTGAAGTAGCAGTTTTGATATGACACCTATGCAAGTTTTTTTTTTATGTTTGTTTGTTTTTATGTTTGTGGAGACAGAGTCTTATTCTGTTGCCCAGGCTACAGTGCTGTGGCCTCAGCCTAGCTCACAGAAACCTCAAATTCTTCGGCTCAAGCAATCCTCCTGCCTCAGCCTCCCAAGTAGCTAGGACTACAGGCAATATAGCTGGCTAATTTTTTTTATTCTTAGTAGAGATGAAGTCTGCCTCTTATTCAGGCTGGCGAGGAACTCCTAAGTTCAAGTTATCCTCTTGCCTCAGTCTCCTGAGTAGCCGGGACTACAAGTGCCCACTGCACCGGGCTCATTTTTCTATTTTTAGTAGAGACAAGATCTGACTCTTGCTCAGGCTGGTCTCAAACTCCTGAGCCCAAGCGGTCCTCCTGCCTCAGCCTCCCAGAGTGTTAGTAGTACATGTATGAGCTACCTCACACACACGTTTTACCATTAGTTAAATATTGAAGAAATGTCGTAGATGTGTCTGTAAACTACAGCGTGTGTTTATCTCATAGGATATGTGGGTATGATTACAGAAAAACGGAGATTTTAATGAATCTCAGTGTCAGCAGTGCAAATTCAGTGACAGAATTATTCTAACAGGTGTGAGCGTGAGAATGTTCACATCTCCACTATTTCTAAAGGGCATCGCTTTAAACGTAAATGCCTTTTTCAAAAGTGGGGGCTCCCTGGGTGTCGCCTGTATCATAAGCCAGTGTCACAGACGCTGTACAATGAATCTGGTAAGTGTTGAAGGCCAGCCACGTTGCATCCCCAATCGGGGCTGTTACTTGAAACGCCATTTGTTTCTGGCCTCAAATATTCTATGAAGCAAAACTGATGATGCTGTTTTAACAACAGAAGCCCCATCACTGCAAAAAATAAAAATAAGCTATAAAAGGTTTGGTTGAGAAAAGGAGATATTCAGGGCAATAAACTACCGTCCAGACTCCAGGGGATTGTCTTCTGTCTTTTTGCACAAGCGTCTGTGTTTTCCGTGAAATGCAGAATCACAGTGTACAGAGGAGGGATGGGCTTCTCCATTTTCTAAAGTATTCTGAAGACGTACTTGCAAAAGATGCAGGCTGTGAGGCAGGGCCATGTTTCAGGAAGATACCAGAGCTTCTCCAAACAGATGTCCTGTCCAGGGCAGCCTGTCAGATGACCTTCATTGCAAAGGGTTAAAGAACAGCCCAGTGAGTGATTGACCTTGGGATCCCTGGACCACCTGCTGGGGTTTAGTCCTTGCAATGCTGTGTGTTCCAGAACCAACTCACTCATCTGTGCTTCTGCTGCAGAGATGCACACACACATCTCACTGCCAAAAGGTTTGTCTCAAGTTGTTTTTGTTTTTGAGACAGAGTCTCACTGTGTCACCCTTGGTATAGAGTGCTGTGCCATCACAGCTCACAGCAACCTCCAACTCTTGGGCTTAAGCGATTCTCTTGCCTCAGCCTCCCAAGTAGCTGGGACTATAGGCACCTGCCACACACCCGGCTATTTTTTGGTTGTAGTTGTCATTGTCATTTAGCAGGCCTGGGTAGGGTTCAAACCCACCAGCTCTGGTGTACATGGCTTGCACCCTGGCCAATGAGATACAGTTGCTGAGCCCATTCTGTTTTTTTTTTTTTCTATTGATTATGATGTGTGCCATGGATTTTTGTTATCAACAGCTAGGGATGACACAGTGACAACTGGGCCAAAGACTCCGGAACTGTCTTGGAACCTGGCCAACATTAGCTAAAGTGAAGGCCATCAACAGCTGGAAATCTGGAAGGCTCTCTGGAGGTGGTGTGGCTTCATATGCACGTGGAGACTTAGACTCAGAGGCAAGAGACGCTGCCTATGACCCCACCAGTGGAGCTTTGCCACCTCCAGGTGGAGGGTGATGCAAGGAACAGGGAACAAAGACAGGAATAAAACATCAGCTTCCTTCGCAAGGGAAGAAAGTAGACAATACTCACACACGTCAAAAGGAGAGATCATCCCTGTCCAGGGGTGCTGGAAAAGCAAAATACAGTCCCGGTGGGATTTCTAGAAAGGTGGCAAATTGATTTCTTTTGAATGAGCTCAGAACCCACATTCACAGCAAACATCCATGCCCAGGACTACTGATAATGAAGCTGTCTTGTCCTAACCAGAAGGAATAATGGTTGCTATCTTACTGTATGAAAAATTAACCTGGGCGGTGCCTGTGGCTCAAAGGAGCACAGTGCCAGGCCCATATACCGGAGGTGGTGGGTTCAAACCCAACCCCGGCCAAAAACTGCAAAAAAAAATTAACATGTGGGGATGTTTTCCTTCCGAATATTCTTCCTTCTATTATCTAAGAAACATCCCGGGGACATTGCACGATGGAGGGAGACATCTTTATAGGTTGTCACAATCAGGTGATCCTGGTGGCATCAGCTCAGGGTCGCAGTATAACATATTTACAGTACACGGGATGTCCCCACCAGAGAAAATCATCTGGTCCCAAATGTCAATAGTCCTGCTGTTGAGAAACCTTCCTCTAAGATAAATATTTTCCCGTCAAGATTTTAAAAGAATTATGGTATGTATACAAACATTTACGAGAGTCTCTACAAACATAAGTTGTTTGGAAGTAACGTTTCCCAGATGTGTGGTGAAATAACTAATTCCTAATTTTGTTTTTAGACATTGCTCGTGTGGACTTCTGTTTCTATCTGGTTTGCAAAATAGAGGTCCGTCAGATTATTCTGAGGGCAGGAAAGGTTTTAATCCCCATTGTGTTTGAAGTTCACTGAAGCCATGCTCGTCCTCCAGCTGAATAAATAACGTTCAAAGTGGATCTGACCTCACGAGTCTGCTTCAGCCTTGGAAGCCACCTGGGCATCTGTGCGGGGGCTGTGAGAGGGGTGGGTAAGCATTTTCTGTCTACAATACAATGGAGGAAATAAGATTCACAAATTCTGCTTCTCATATGATGCATGAGGCAATAATCCAAGGAGATATTTTTTTTTTTGAGACAGTCTCACTTTCTCACCCTCAGTGGAGTGCCATGGCAGCATCACACAGCTCACAGCAACCTCCAGCTCTTGGGCTTAGGTGATTCTCTTGCCTCAGCCTCCTGAGTAACTGGGACTACAGGCACCCACCACAATGCCTGGCTACCAAGGAGATATTTTTTTTTTTTAGCCAAGTGTGTAATTAAGCATCATTGTTAATGCTATTAAAGATTATGAAACAGCAGGAAATATTAGATTTGAAGACAAGCCACCACCGTCTTCAGAAGGACAGAAAACAATTAAGGTTTCCCTCTCTGGGTACCCACCTTGTGTTGGGATCATTTTTCCTCTAACTCCCTTCCCTAAGCTATCTAGTGTTCTTGAAACAGAAAGACTCTGACCTCTGATACAGATGAAGTTCACGCTTAATTCTTTCATTAGCAATGGTTGTTATTTTTCTTTCAAGAAATACCTTTAACTACAGCCCTGTGAGTTCTAAGGGGACCCTTGTAAATTTGCCTAAATACCCAATGCACAGAAACTATTCAGTAATGAACACATGTTTTATAAGTTTCTAAGTTGGGGGATGATTTGTTACACAGCAATTACTAACTAATACACACCATAAGCAAAACATTTTAGAATCTGAGCTTACAGTCAGAGAAAGGTACCTCAACATGGATGCATTTCAGAAGTGGGTTTTGAGGTATAGCAGTGAGTCAGTGACCTTGACCAAGTTTATTCATTTTTCTCTGATTTTATGTCCTCAACTCTCCAAAGAGAGTTACACACATAAAATACAAAAATGGCACATGGGACTGCTTTTTAATATGAACTCACTATGGAATGGGAAGTTTGACGTTATCTCAGTGGTTCTCTCTTAACCACTCTGAAATGAAAATCTACGCTGATAGCTTCTAGGGTGGTTTCATTTTTTTAAATGTATTTCTTTCTTGGAAATCATACAATCATGCCCTTTTAATGTCAAAGATTGGCTGACAAGAAAAAATAGCAAAGGGTAGAAAATGCTTCATATAAACTGTCTCCTCTGTTGTCTGTTTATCCTGAGTTACATTAGGGTATCCTTTTGAATAGGACAGAATTATAGTGTACATTTCATTGACGACAGATTATAGACATCATCCCTCAGCATCTATGAAGAGTTCATTCTAGGACAAATTACAGTTATCAAAATACATAGATACCCTTGTACAAAATTGTGTGGTATTTTAGTATAACCTACACACACTCCTGCTTAAGGAGTGTATTAGTTAGCTATTGCTGCATAACAAATAATCCCCCAACTTACAAGCTTATAAACCTGCTTTGAATTATCTCTAAATTACTTAAAATATCCAATACACTATAAATAGGTGTTATTCTGTATCATGTAGCAAAGAATTATGAGAAAAGAAGGTTATAGATGTACAGTGTAGAAGTAGTATTTTTTCCCAAAGTTTTCAATCAGCAGTTGGTTGAATCCATGAATGTGGGAGCCATGGACACAGGGAACCAAGGTAATACTTGAATATAATGCCCAATGTAGTTGTAATCAAGGGAGTTTGAAGTTAGCATGTTGTGTTATACTAGAAAAGAATTTTCTAGGAGAAATACATGAATGGCAAAGAGTTTGTGAGCTTAATCTGGGGAACCAGGAAAATGAACCATTTATTTGGAAACCTGAGCATCTGTTGTAACATTGACACTTGTGGGATATGTCTTCTTTCGGAAGAATGTTTGACTTTTTTGCACCACACACACACACTAACAAGAACTATTTTATAGAAACTGAGATGCTACAATGCTATTGATAAAAGCAATCCAGAACACTCAGATATTGTCACTTTTAAGGTTATGAATCAAAGACGTATCAGCCAAATTTCAATCTGGTTCAGCCTACTGGTCATTTTTGTCTCTGGTTCCAAGTTCTCTCCTATCTCTGTTTTCCTCTGTCAAATGGAGAAGTGTGTACTTGATGAGCTCACCAAGTACTTACCAAGAACAGCATCTCACACACTGTCAGTTCACTCTAACTACCCTTCTTGGTAATATCCTTTTTGTGCAGCTCTTAAAACATCACCAAAAAAGATCTCACATCTGTCCTTCAGAGACATGAACAACCTCTAGGAATGTACCTAGTTTTTTCAGTGACACTGATGCATGATAAATCCCTGTGCTATGATTTTTGAACATGTCCATCAAAGTTCTTGTGTCGGAAACTCAATCCCCAAAGCAACAGTGTTGGGAGGTGCGGCCTAATCAGAGTAGATGAGGTCTTGAGGGCTCTGTTAATCCCCACAAAGGGATTAACACCATTATGGTGGAAATGAGTTAGTTAACTCAAGAGTGGGGTTGTTATGAAAGTGAGTTTGGGTCTCTGTGTGCCCCTCTCTCTGTCTCTGCTTCCTAAACCCTCTCTATGTTTCTCTGTCTCTCTGTCCCTCTCTCTCTTATTCCCTACCCTTCTCTCTTTCTCTTCCCCTCATTCTTTCTCTGGCTTACTCTCTCTTTCTCTGTTTCTCTCTCTCCTTCACTCTCTCTCTGTCTCTTTCTGTCTGTCTTCCTCTGCCTCTCTCTCTTTCTCATTCTATCTCTTTGTCTCTGTCTTCCTCTTTCAGCTCTATTTGCTCTCTTTGTCTTTCTGTCTCTCGTACACACAACTATATGTAGCACTGTATATACACACAACACATGCACACATGTATATACAGTGGCAGAAACCCATAAATACATACACCTCTCTTCCCTCCTCTCCTCTTCTCTCTTCTCCTGTCTTCCCTTCCCTTCCCTTCCCTTCCTTTGCCTCCTCTCCTCGCCTCTCCTTTCCTCTCCTCTCCTCTCCTCTCCTCTCTTCTCCTGTCTTGTCTTCCCTTCCCTTCCTGTCCCATCTCTTCTCTTCCTTTCCCTTCCCTTCCCTTCCCTTCTCTTCTTTCCTCTCCTCTCCTCTCCTCTTCTCTTCTCTCTCTCTCCCCCCTTGATCTTATTCTTCCCAGCCTTCAAAACAATGAGAAATAAATATGTACTCTTCATAAATTAGTCATTCTAAGTATATCCTAATGGCAGCAACACAACATTACCAAGACCCCCCTCAACGTCACCCATTCACTCCACATTGAAAAAAAAAAAGTGGTCCATTCTCAGACTGCCTGTTATCCAACCCCTGAGTGTCCCTGCACACAGTACTTGCAAAGCCAACCATGCTTGTTTGCCCAGGACTGTGCCAGATTTGTCCTGTGTCCTGGGAACACCAATGCTCCCAGGTCAATAGGGAGGATTGGTGAGTCTACTCTGCAGATCCCTCCCTAGTGCTTGTTTTCATGTTCACTTGATATTAGGACACTAAGACCCTCAGACTCATCTTCTACATCCTCTTCTTTTGCTGAAAAGTCCCTCACTCAACTCGTTCTTTTTTATCTTTGCTGCTTCTTGGATTTCATGTCTTGAAATAGGTTCATCTGCCAACAACTCTCAAATTTGCATCATTAGCCTTGATTTTTCTTGCCAACTCTAGACTCTTATATAGCCAACTGCCTGCTCAAACCTCCCTTTAGACGCTTAGTGAGCACATAGTTAATATCTATGTCCACTGATGTCTCAGATTCAGCATGTCCAGAACTGGAACCTGGTTCTTCCCTTAAAAATGTCTTTGCTCCAGCCTTCACCAATTTTTGGTCAAATGCCTGGGGGAAGTATTTATTCCTCCCTCTGATGGCCAGAGTATGTATTAGTTTCCTACAGCTGTCAGGACAAAGTACCACCCACCAGGTTGCTGGAAACAACAAAAGTCGATTCTCTTACTGCCCTGGAGGTCAGAAGTCTGAAATCACAGCGCCAGCAGAAGCAAGTTTTGTCCAAATGTGGTAGGGGAGAATAATTCTGGAGGCTAGTATAAGGAAGCTATTCCCTATCTGTGCGTTTCTTTGTGAACAAATTTCCCTTTCTTACACACAGTCGGATGACTAATTTGGTGAGCTCAACCTAAAAATGTGCGGCATAACTCAGTGCTGAACATCACTATGGTCACCTCCGAGGTGCTCCCATTGGGAAGCTATGAGCCAACACCTAGTCCACCCTGCAAAGCAATTTGGAACTCTTTTTCTGCAATGGCCATCACAGCAATCCTTGTATTACTCTTGATGTCCTGAATATCATCAAAATATCCTCCTTTCAATATTTTCTTTATCTTCAGATAAAGAATAAAGTCATGGGGGGCCCAAATTAGGTCAGTAGGGAGGGTGTTTCAATACAGTTGTTTGTATATTGGCTAAAAACTCCATCACAGATAATGGTGCGTGTGCTGGTGCATTGTCGTGATGTAAGAGCCATGAGTTGTTGTTGGACATGTTCAGTTAAGATTTTTCTGTTTCTCGGCTGGGATCGGGGAGCGGCGCGGCCTGGGAGACACAGAGCCGTCCGGAGCCGGGGCAAGGGCGAGGGTGAAGACGAAAGCGGCGCCGGGCCCCGCAGAAGCAGCCACAGCCTGAGCAAGCACAGCAGCTCGGCATCCGCTGCGGGAGCTCCTGGGCCGCCGTCCGCCCGCGCAACCGCCGCCGCTGCGGGAGCCCGTCGCCGGGAGCAGGAGTGGACAGAAGACAACGAAGGGGCCAAGCGCCCGAGCCGCGCCGCAGGCACCGAACCAGCAGCCCGGGGCGGCAGCGGCCGAGGACGGGGACGGCGACGTCGCGGAGAGGAAGCCGGCCGGCCCAGCCCTGTAGAGTAGGCAGAGTGCAGCAGAGGCCTCTGGCACTGCCGTCATGCCGTTCCCGTTTGGGAAGTCTCAGAAATCTCCGGCAGACATTGTGAAGCACCTGAAGGAAAGCATGGCTGTTCTGGAAAAGCAAGACATTTCTGACAAAAAAGCAGAGAAGGCTACGGAAGATGTTTCCAAAAATCTGGTTGCTATGAAGGAAATTCTGTATGGCGCAAATGAACAAGAGCCACAGACAGAAGCAGGGGCTCAGCTTGCTCAGGAGCTGGATAACAGCGGGTTCCGGCTCCTGCACCCTGGTAGCTGATTTGCAGCTCATTGACTTTGAGGGCAAAAAAGACGTGGCTCAAATTTTCAACAATATTCTCAGAAGACAAATTGGTACAAGAACTCCTACTGTTGAATACATCTGCACCCAACAGAATATTTTGTTCATGTTATTGAAAGGGTATGAATCTCCAGAAATAGCTCTAAATTGTGGAATAATGTTAAGAGAATGCATCAGACATGAACCACTTGCAAAAAATCATTTTGTGGTCGGAACAGTTTCATGATTTCTTCAGATATGTCGAAATG
>CAUYTI010139009.1:0-37121 GCA_963575145.1 Galago senegalensis | reverse complement strand
GGTCCCAGCTACTTGGGAGGCAGAGGCAAGAGACTCGCTTGAGCCCAGGAAGTTGGAGGTTGCTGTGAGCTGTAATGCCACGGCACTCTACCCAGGGGGACAGCTTGAGGCTCTGTCTCAAAAAAAAAAAAAAAAAGAATTCTTAAATTTTTAGAACTTCTTTTAGCATTTAACTTGATACATTTGCTTTCCTCTCTTTAAAAATCTCCACAAAAATTTTTTAAAGACAGTTATTTCAAGAAAATGATTTTTCCAATATTTTGTAGAGACAGTAAATGACTAAATCAAATAAGATGGTATACAAAAAAATTGTGTTAAGTGTAGAGTATACTGCAACTGAAAATCTAATATGGAAGAGAGAATGCTGGAGACTTTGGAGAATTCACAAAAATTCTTACTTAACATTGTTTAGAAGTCTTAGAAATTTTTACACTTGTAAATTTTTTTTTAATTTATTTTTTTGTAGACATGGGGTCTCAATATGTTGCCCAGGTTGGTCTTGAATTTCTAGGCTCAAGTGATCCTCTCAGCTTGGCTTCCCAAAATGCTGGAATTAAAGACATGGGCCACCATGCCCAGCCAGAAAATACTTTTGTTTACAACTGTTAAAAGAAACCACAAATGGAGATACTGAACCTATTTTTAGCTAGGGGACAAAAGCTTGAGAGATGGTAACCATAATTGTCATTTTCTTTAAATTTTCATGAAGGCACGAAGTGTAAATGTGAAGACACAAGCTCTTTCTGGATATAAAGCTCAGTTTAGTTTGGAAATCACAGGTCCTGTCATGCCCCATTCTCTACATTCTGTAACCATGCTACTGAGATCTTCACAGAGTGGTGCTTTCTGTGTCGGACTGTATCCACATGAACCAACTGCTGTATTTAATATTTGCCTACCAAAGGACAAAGTACCAGATAAGGTAAGTAGACACCTATAAACTTTCTATTTTAGTTGTAGCTAGTTTCCTCAAATTAGGTTGTAGGAAGTAGGTCATTTGAGTCTTTTTTTTTTTTTTTTGAGACAGTCTCACTATGTTGCCCTCCGTAGAATGCTATGGCCTCATAGCTCACAGCAACGTCACTTTTGGGCTCAAATGATTCTCCTGCCTTAGCCTCCCAAGCAGCTGGGACCACAGGCACCACAACCTCCAGCAATCTTTTTTGTTGTTGCAATTGTCATTGTTGTCTAGCTGGCCTGGGCCAGGCTCAAACCCACCAGCTTTGGTGTATGTGGCCAGCACCATAACCACTGTTCTATGGGCGCTGAGCCTATGACTCATTTTTGTTTCAAGTTATAAACTGTTACTACTAAATCACTCACAAATTGCTAAGAGGAAGAAAGGTCTATATATGCTATTTTTATGAGATAAATTTTATTTAGTCCTAAGTGACTACAGAACTTTCAACAACTTAACTTTCATTGTCCCCCTCATCTAAAATATTAATCTACTTAATTGTATTTGCCTTTGGTTTTGAACATTTTTTTTTTTTGAGACAGAGCCACAAGCTGTCCCCCTGGGTAGAGTGCCGTGGCATCACAGCTCAAGCAACCTCCAACTCCTGGGCTCAAGCGAGTCTCCTGCCTCAGCCTCCCAAGTAGCTGGGACCACAGACACCCCTCACAATGCCCAGCTATTTTTTTGTTGTTGTTGTTGCAGCCATCATTATTATTTGGTGGGCCGGGCTGGATTCTAACCCGCCACCTTAGGTGTATGTGGCTGGCACCTTAGCCACTTAAGCCACAGGCGCCGAGCCTTGAACATAGTTTTTAAAAACTTAGAGGGTCATACTAAAACTGCCTCAAACTTAGACATTTGTCAGACTTGAAAAACATGAATACTTCAGGATTTCATTGCTACAAAAATTCTTAAGATCAAGTTCTATTGATAGAATAAGTTACATGAATGAGCCATTTGTCAAAATCTCTCCACAGTAATTATTAAAAACTCAAGTGTCCAAAACTAATGTCCTTTTTACCAAACAGGAGGTTGTACATAAGGAGCTTGCTAACTGTGGTTTGCACCATAAGACTCTGGAGCAACTTAGTCAAATACCATCACTGGGGAAGTCATCTTTACGGAATGTTGAAATGAGAGACTACGTTTATAATTGGACATCCTGAACACCAAAGTAAGCCTAAAAGGAATCTTTGAGGAAAAAAGCCTTCTAGCAAGGAAATTCAAGATTTTTGAAGTTAAAGGAAGGAATATACTTTAAAATATTGACATGTTTATAAACATTTAACTTTTTCCATTAACTTTTATTACATGCACTGAATAGTAGCATCAAGGTTTTAAATCATTTTCTGCTTTTACTATTTTCAGATTAGATTTTAAGCTATGACAATAACTCACTTTAAAAAAAAAAAACCCTCAAGTAACGTGGATAAGAAATCCGTATCCCTACAACCTAATTGTAAACCAAGTAGAAAACTGAATGTGTTATGGGAAATTGAAATTAAACCTGTAGCAATTATCTCATGGCATTGTAACAGCATCGGAGCAACATGATGTTACATTAATATTTACCCAATATTATTAGCAAGTTCTTGTTTTACAAAGGTAGAAAATAAATAGACACTGTCTACTGAGCTGACTGTTGATGCTTCTACCCTAGCATCTTTCCTACTGATTTATGATTCTTCTATTCAAGTATGCTTAAATGTCTTTTTTAAATGCAGTAAGGGTATTTTATATTCTACATAGAATAGTGTTAGGGAAGTTGTAAAGTTATGTTTAACTATTATGGTTAAGTAATGCTTGTGAGTGAGTGTGTGCGTGTGTATAAACCTCAGTATTTTTTTAAATAAAAGTACTTAGAAATCAAAAGTACTGGGTAAAGATATGATAGTACTTAAGTATGTGTTCACTTTATGATTCAGAAAATAAAACAACACATTTATTCCAGAGAAGTTTGTATTTGGGCCTTAAACTTTTGAAAATAAAGCTTAGAGACATAGCATATGAATACCACTGTAATACACATGAAATATTCTATAAGACCCTAAAAATTAACATAAATTTTCTCATAGTCAACAAAATAGTGGCTGGTTGCCAATTTTATTAGATAAGTTGGTTACAGCATTTTAATTATCATTTTACGTCTATCTAGGTGTAGCTGAAATTCAAAATGCACATCAAAGTAAAACTATATCACAACTCAATGCCATACTAAATGTACTTGGCTTCTGCAGTAGAATTCTAGTCAGACTTCATTTTGACTCCCTTTGACCCAAGTGGCTTTAACAGGAATGCAGGACTGACTGCTGATCATCACACAACATACCACTTTCTTTTTATAACCTCTACAATATTTTAAGGGAAAATGGTGGCATTAGCCCTGTGGAACAGATCTTGCTTGATTACCTTAATAACACTGGCCCAGTATCTGTCCAGCAGAACCCATTGTGAAATAGTACAAGGTGCACAGCCCTTCTCTGATTACAGGCAAGTGTTACAGCAGCCTAGCCATAAGGAAGGGAAGTTACATCATAGTACAAAATACAGTATAAAAGCGTTATTCAACATTCCACACTGAAGATTACTGATGCCTTCAAACAATCGTTTGGATGTTAGCCACTTAAACAAATACATCACTAAGGTAAACAATATAAACATACCAAAACCCTGTATGGTTAAATACAATTTCCATGGTACAAAAATCAAAGCCTGGAGATGTTTGTACAGATTGCTTTTTTACACAATGTTTTAAATTGCCAAATATTTACAACATTAAAGAGGAAATACATTGTGATGCAGAGTAAAATTATCTGAAATGATTATTATAAAACCTCAATCTATCTACGTGAGGCACTCCTGAAGCAAGTGGCATTAGCCATGAGGTCCTTTGGTACAAGGCCCATTGCTTGAAGAACCACAGTAGCTGCTGTGGCTTTAGCATGCTTCTTATTAGGGCTGGCAAAGCTGGGCTGGTAAGCGCTTCCATTTATCAATACCTATTCAAGAAAAACATACAATTGGGCTGGTAAGGGCTTCCATTTCTCAATACCTATTCAAGAAAAACATACAATAAGAACAGTATCAAACTTTAATATCTATTAGGTTTGTATTTTTTCACTAAATGCTAGAAAAATAATTCACAAAAACATAAAACCCATACTATATCTGTCAAAATACTTTAAACCCAAAAGAAGCAAATCATTTGGGAAATTTAAGAGCAGGTATCCAAATTGGGAAAAATAACACCCAAAAGTACTAAATAAATCCTCCCACATTCCCCTAGAAAATATCAACAAATTGTGCACCAGATTTTGCCTACATTTTCGTCTAGTTTATTATAAACAGGACACTCACAGGTCATATTAAAGCACCCTTCAGTGTTTTAAAACCCAACCACTTACCCACACATACACACCCCCACCCACAAAAAAATCTTAATACTGTGATAATGTTCATCCCTCACCCTCTAACACTATTAAATAAATATATACAATTAATGCAAAAATTCATATTTACCCTAAAGAGAAAATGTTTGCGATGATCAGGGCCACTATCATGGACCAAGAGAAATTCTGGTGGTTGCCACCTTCTCTTATTACAGATTTCCATCAAGGCAGAAACAGGATGCTTGCCTGCCAGGAAAAAAAAAACAAACCTAGTTACACATTATTTTCAACAAATTTACAACAAATTATGAATTCAAGGTGGGGGTGGGACAAGAAAGAATTCAAAAATAGCTCCCACCTGACAGATCTTTCATTGCTGCAGAGAAGTTCCCAGACCTCTTTTGTGCTCTTTCTCCTACTGCAACAAGTCCTAAAAAAAGAAAAAGCCCACTGTTCACTAAAAATTTCAAAGCATCATTTAAAATTATAATGTAGAAAAGCAAAGACCCCTATAGGAACCTGAATCTAAATCTATGCCTTCAAATAAAACCAATGCATTATTATCATACTTAATTTCTATATCAATCTTAACTTCTCTTGCTATGTTTCAGTATATAATTTTATACAATTTCTAACACTAAGGCATATGGATAAAAACAGAAAATGTCCACAAAATACACATATTCAAATTAAATTCCAGGTAATTATCAACATCTCTGGTCTGTTTCTCTTAAAGCAGTAGCTATTTATTGTAAGTTATTTCTCTTAAAAACTGCTGTTATTGGCTCTGTGCCAGTAGCTAAGTGGGTAGGGCACTGGGCACATATGCCAGGGCTGGTGGTTTTGAACCCAGCCCAGGCCTGCTAAACAACAAAAAAATAACTGGGGGCAGCACTACTGAGGGTGGCAGGTTCAAACCCAACCAAACTTAAAAATAGCTAGGCATTGTGGCAGGCACCCATAGTCCCAGCCTCAGGAGGTTGAGGCAAAAGAATGGCTTAAGCCCAGGAGTTGGAAGTTGCTGTGTCCTGTGACACAACAACTACCAAGGGCAACAAAGTGAAAACTGTCTCCAAAAAAACCACTTATGAATATGTTCCCAAAAAGGTTAGGATGTAAGCCACCAAGAAAGAGTGAATAAGGCACGTGTCTGCAAGGATAAATGGGTCCTTTTCTCCCCAGCAACAGTCCTTTTCTTGGATAATGTGAGATGTTCTCAAAATATAAACATAACTTCTCTACATAACCTCCTCCCTCCCACAGGTCTATTTAAAAAAGAACTAACTATATTAGCTCTCAGTTACTCAAACAAAGTAAAAGAAAAAACATATTCCTAACACAAAATAAAATAAGGCTTTCCCTTTATCCAAAATGCTTGGGATCAGAAGTGTTTTGGACTTTTTCAGGTTTTCAAATGTTTTTATCATACTTACCAGCCAACCATCCCAAGTCAGAAAATCTGAAATCTGATAAGCTCCAATGAACATTTCCTCTAACCCCTATGTCAGCACTCCGAAATATGGGATCTTGTACTTCAGATTTCCAGGTTTAATATGTTCAACCTATATATTATAATTAACTCCTAGGAAATGAGTTCTGTTCTCTTGAGAAGTTCTACCCAGACCATGTTGCACAACTCCAAGGAGAATGATCCCTGGCATTTTGCAGCACGTATTTGGTGCAGACATAGTCTTACTTCCCAAAACATTATTCTAAGGGGTATTATCTGTGGCAACTAAATACAGATAGTTGAACCTCTGTAAGTTGACCACCCAAGGCACTTTAACAAACTAGTCAACATAATGAACTAGCCTACTGTACTGATACATGCATGAGGCACATGTCTGGTCTCAAAAAAATTAGGTCAATTTAAGGAGGTGCTCAATGGAAGGCAGGTGGCCAACAATGGAGGTTCTACTATATTTAAATACTTAGCAACCACATATAAGCTACATAGACCCCTTCCTCACTCCCCAATTATCTGAGGACAGTAGGAATATGCTCAGTGCTGAAAAGTTCCAAAGTGCCCTAACACAAGACAGGAGGAGATAATGTTGGCAGTTGATCTACTCTTCTCCAACCTAACCCAACCTACCTATTGAGCTGGAAAAGAGGGATAAGCAAAAACCTTTATAGAATGAAGACAAAACAGCACTCTAATAGGATATACCAAACATGTGTGAAATTAGCTGACAAAAAAGATATTCTAGAAATTAAGACATGGTCCCTCTCAAGAGAAAACAGAAATTCTGTTTTCTAAACATGAAATCTAGTTAAATTTATAATCATAATTAGATAACATGCATATTTTCTAATACTTAGCAAGTAGCATGACAAAAGTTAGCTTGTGTGTTTAACCCAGAGAAAATGGGTTAAAGTTTTTTTCTGACACATAGCTATACATATAAGAAATGCCTCCAGTTCAGGATCACTGGGATTAAAAGAATGTATAAAATGAAACCCTAAATGTTAAAAGAGGTATAATAAACATTCCAAAAAAGAACATGTTACCTTTTCGGTCTGTCTTAAAATCGACTAGGATGGGTTCCTTATTTCCTTCTTTGTTTTTTCCTAATCCTTCTCCTTCTCTCCAGCCCATTTTTCTCATCAAAACGGCTCCCATTCCTCCAGTTACCGGGGCTGCTCTTAAGAACTGATCCTATCCAAGGAAAAGAAAGGTAAAATGTCCCCATTTTACAGTTAGAACTTGACTACAGACTCACTGGTTACTTTCTCAAAAGAGGATTCTTATTTTATACTTTTATATCTGTTACAGTTGTAGTAATTAAATGCAAATGCTTCTATACTTAATAGTGTAGTGTGTATGTTCTAATTATTTTCACATTAACATAATGTTACTTTGACAGTCAAATAAGGCAAGTAAATAAATGGCAGTCTTCAAAATTAAAACAGTAGCCCTCATGCCCCCCCTCCAAAAAAAAAAAATTTAGAACACTCCTGTTTTCGTCCACTATTTAGGTTCACTGGTATCTCTTCTTAGCTTGCAAAATAAAAAGAAGGCAATGTTAAAACAGTCAATAATATTAATTGTCCCAGGTGTACCTAGTTTGTGAATAAAGCCCAGAAAGCATTTAGAAATAAATAGTTTGGACACTGAAGAAGCATACTGTTGTCATCCAAAGTTTTCTTCCCCATTCTACTATAAAGCAAGTGTAAATATTTTACTTAGAAAATCCCTATGAAGCAAGAAGATAACTCTAAATTTATGCAGTAATAAATAGAAGATAATCACATAAAATGCCCTGTAAGTACACCAAAATGAATTTGAATTCCTTTAAAAACCTAGCTTGATGTTAAAAGACTTAAAAAACTCCTTAAATGTTTACATACCTAGGCCTCGGTAGCAGCAGTGTTGTGAATAGTACGGCTGGCACTGACCGGGGCAAGAAGACAGCTACAAGGATTTGGCCCTGAAACAAGTTTCCATACAGAGGGGTGAAAGTTCACAGGTTATTCTGTGAACAATCATCTCTCTTGTATCCAACCCACTGAACCATAATTTCCATCAAAGCAGCAAACCACTTAATGTCCTAAGATGCACAACTATATATATATATATACACATTAGCATGGTCAACAGTTTTATTTTCACATTGAGAAACATACAGTGCCTCTTTTTAAAGGGCATCTATGTACATATAACAGTACTAAATTCCACTGTTGATCTTTAAGGGCATTTTTTTAAAAATTTAAAACATTAACTCCAAGTTATGATTTCCCCCTTGGCTATTGAATTTTAGGTTTCTGTTTGCAAATATATAGCAAAAGTCATTAACTTATCAAGAGAGGGAGTTAAAACGTCTGATAGCTAAGCAAATAGTATGCATTATAATTTCCTATATTGATAAGTTAATATTAACTGTAAAAAATCCCACTGTACACACTAATAAAACTGCATAATCTCATTTGTTCCCCAGCTTTATAATTAAATGCTGGGGAGAAAACATGCCAATGATGTGTGACTAGACATTAAGTTCATCAAGGTGCTCTGATGGAAGGAGGCAACTGTGGAGGTAAAAACATACCCCTGGTTCAGTTCCTTATTTGGTGCAGGCCATGCAGAGTAGATGTATAAAGAGAAAAGTTAGCTGATGCTTGGATATCAACTGCCTTGATGCTACACACCTAGAATGACTTTTACTTACTTCCAGGTTCATCCGCCCCTCCTTTCCAAGGAACACTCCTAAAAAAAAGGGCAACTGTGCAGAGTGCAATATGAAACCCCAAATAACCCAGGTTTCCAATTTTGTTTCCATTCTCTAATATCTTAATCTGTTTCTCTACCCCAGAGTGTATTCTGTTTACAAAAAGATCCAATAAATCTAATGAGATTACATTAATAAACAGTGTATCAGGTCATGTCCAAATCATTACATTCCAGAAAATGAAGGGTCTTTTAAAATGTTTTACTGACATTAAGAATACTGGTACAACTTTTCTTTTTTATCTAAAAATACACTGCAACAATGTAAGAACATGGAGCACGTTGGCATTCCCTGTGGTTTTTAACATACAAAGAGGATGGTAGGCTATTCTAAAGCAACAAAAAAGCTGAAACGATCATTTAAGCAAGTTTTCTAAACACAACTAAATAATGCGTTTCATGATATTTAATAGCAACGATAAACTAAATTTGCAGTTGCCTATTTCCTTCTGTGTTTTGGCCAATTCTAAGAAAAAGTTCTTTAATTGTTAGCAGTATCAAATATTCTTCAGCAATTGTGTGCAATTGGATGTTTTCCTGAAAGTGCTGTTTTTTTCTTATTAAAATTAGTCTGCAAAGTATATTTTACATTAAATGTAAGGATGAAACTTTCTTAAAGGTTCTACTAAATATTTTTAATTATTTAAAATCTGTGAACTGCCTGTTAAGATCAAAAATACCAAAACAATTATTTTATGGGATAGGAAAAGGCCAATTTACTTATTAAAAGATTCTACTTTGTAATAGGATTTATGTTGTTAACCATGTCACCATGGTGTTTAAAAACATACAAAAATTTACGGATCAGCACATCATTGTAACCTTTCAATGGAAAGGCATTCAGAAGTTTCTACCTACCAATGTATGTGGAATGTGTGTTATATGCCTAAACACCCAAGAACTTCTAGTTTTAACTTCCTGAAATAAGAGTACTATTCAAAACTAAATAGTATTAAAGAATTAAAATAGTAAAGAATTAAATGTACATTTATAATTCTTACCACTGTCACCTGAAAGCCATTTTTCAAATACATAAATCATTCTCTCATTTTTAACTATATTAGTCCAAAACCACAAATTTTCAATGCTAGATTGTCACTTTTTCCACAATATTACCTCATGCAAGCTACATAAATTGTTAATTTTTTAATGAAATCTAACTATATACTCTCTATACGCACATTATTGAAATTAGTACCCCCAAATTCTTGCCCCCAAAAAGGCAAGCAAAATGAGTGTTTCATATTAATTTAAGAAGATCAGAGATAAGACTATCAAAACTGAAATGTTATGAGATTAAATTGTCCAAAGCAACCATCTTTTTTTTTTTTTAAATCCACCTCATTCACTAGCACTCATAGCAACTCTCCCTATGTAACCATCACATTATCAATTACCATTCTCTGAGGTAGTAGTAAGGACCCGTCTCCACTTGACACTTGGGAGACTGAAATTCCAAAGAATTACTTGCCCATGATCATACAAGGAGCCAGGAGTACAACTGGATAAAGAAACCTTCCCAATCCATTAGACCATGCAGCCTTCCAGTTTCAGACTGCTATGCATGCTGCCAATACTCCTGAAACAAATTTCTTGTCACTAAGCCCACCAAGGTTCGTCCCTTTACCAGAACACATTTCATCAGAATGTATTCCTCAACCACCTAAGACTCCCTCAATGATTGAGGCAGCAATAGGTGGAGGTCACAGGTCTCAATGCAGGAATCTAAAACCAAATGCACCTACATCTTCGTGGTGCAAGATCCATTCTCTCCCTTGGTTTCAGGTCTTATGTTTGTTTGTTTTCCATGAGATTAGTGGTTCTCAAATTGAGCCTGTGGATCACCAGAGGCCACCAGGGCCTAAATGGTGGTCCACAGATAAATCACCCCCTCCCATACTATTCCCCTCCCTTCAGCACGGCCCACCCCACTCCAGCCATCCTCCCTTAGCCTTTCAGTACATGGCAAGATCAACACATGCAGTGCTAATACTAAGGCCTCCCAACCACTTGCTATGACCAGCAGCTGACCTGGGACTGGAGGTCACAAGAGGAGTAACGAATAGGGGGTGAAGGGATCTTATAGGACACAGGAACTAATGAAGGACAAGGACCGAGGAATAGACCAATGGAAAATTAGAGTGATAGAAGGCTCTTGGGGACGGTGATCCACCAAAATAAACCTGTAACAAAGTATCCCATGATGAAGAAAAATTTGAGAACCACTCCTTTGAAATGATTAGGTTAGTAGTCCAACAGGAATTAGGGAATATTCTGAAGAGTACCTAATATGCTATTAGTGGTCAAACCAGAGTTAAATTAAAAAAAAAACCCTCCCACTCAAAACCAGCAGCAACAATTTAAAAAATAACCTCAGGATATAAACTGAGTGGCTCTTGAGCCATATTTATACATCTGCCATTGTCTCATGAATCCAGTCCATCTTCAGCGTCCATCCTGGAGCATATACACAAAGCAAATTTACTCAGGAACTTTGGTTACCAGAATCACTGTCTTCTTCATGCATTCTTAATAAAACAATTTCTTTGTACTTCAACATTTTTGTGTGTGCATATTGTGTACCTTTTTAATCCAGGCTTGGGCACCAGTATTGGCCAACTGTTCTTGTGTCAGAACCTGTACTCCTGTACTTCCCGTGAACTGGCCAGGAATAGAGTTCAGCTGAGCCCAGGCATCAATCTGAAGAAAGGAAACCACTTCAATTAAGTAAATAATATTATAAATTGATTAAAATGCCACTGGCAATAATTTAATTCACTTTAAAAAATGTCTTAAAACTTTTGACTTTTAAAACGATATACTGAATACATACAAATTTAAAATTAAATATTCCTCTAAAGTTAAGCACTCTGTTAACTCCATGAATCCCATTAATAACAAGATTTCAGATGTACCTCTAACAACTAAAAAACATAGGTATAATATTATTTAGTATCACACAGATACATAAAAAAAGTACAAAAAAGCTAATACATGTCACAATAGCCTGGATTTTTAATTATTTCCTTTGAGATACTATAAATCCAAAATAAACTCATAACTTATGCTTAAAGATTAATACATGACACTATCCCACTCAAGCACATTAAAAAGCTTCTTAAAAACTATAGATACACATCACTGACATTTACTGGCAATTGAAGAATTAGCTGCCATTCAAATTGAATTTTATAAACACTTGGCATTGTCCCTCTCTGAACATGTGCTTTGTTTCTATACAGATTTACCGGATTTACCATAAAAAACTACAAGAAAAATGTAGAAAAAAACAAGAAAAGCATAGACTCTGGATTTAGATTACCTGGGCTTAAATCTCAGTTCCCCCACTCACTAGTTGTGTGACTGGGTATTTCTCACCTATCCTTAACCTCAGCTTTCTCAATTGAGACATGGTAATCAGTAATATCTAAAACACATCTCAGAGGATTCTGGGGGCCATTTAGTTATTTCTATATATCGACTATAAACTATGAGGGCAGGAAATCTGTTCTATTTTGTTTGCTCAAGAAATAGTTCCTGCCACATAGTATGCAATTAACATTTACAGAATGGTAAGGCCTCAAATCATTTTCACTTACAATAAGCCAGCTAATTAAGGTAAGTTATTTTGTTACACTTCAACTATCCAATTAGTGAAATTCTCATTTATATATAAAAACTGCTACATACCCTTTCCTGAGCTCGGTTTAACATACTCATGGCTTCAAGATCAAATGCATTCTCACTGAGTCTTTTCTGAGCAAGTGCCCGTTCACTCATTGCTGTAGAGATGTCCACAGGCTAAGAAAGAAAACATAGATAATTATCTCAAATTACCAGAGCCCCCTAAATTCTGCAAAGTCCTCATATCTTTAGTTGCTGTATGTCAAAAACGAAATAGTCTTACGTACTGGAAATCTGATAAAGTACAAAGAAGAATCAAAAAGTAAAGAAGCCTTGTTAAGATAAGAATTAAGGTAAATTACAAGATAATATAAATATAGGCAGCAGAACCAAACCAAAACTGACTGAATTTAGTTTATTTTCCATGGTATCAAACCATAATCATGGAACGTTCCATTAAGAACTTAAAACTCTCTAGCCTTCATTAACAAAAGGTCATTTATAATAAACTGGGAATTTTTAAACCATTATAAGTTTTGTATTCCTTAGCAGTTTTCGTTTTACTCCACTTATTAGCATAACCTTCAGAAATAAGTAAAATACTTAAGTAGAAAAGCATCATGATCATTCCTTTACCCATCAGCACATCTCTTTCATCTTCTTCTTGTTGTGCATGCATATACTTTGGTCTTAAGAACTCAACTTCTTCAAGAAATATACTCAAGATATACATAAATGATCCTTTTGTTTTCAGTTTACGTTACCAAAAGTGAAAATATTTCTGTGGAAGTCAAAAACATCAACTGAAACACTTTTAAATGTTTGAAGTCGTAGGTCCTCTTCAAAGCTCATAGTCTACCCTTTAAAACTTTATGCTAAGCAGAGGTAAATTTTACAGTTTTTTACTTAAAAAAAAAAGTAATCTTTGGAGCAAATTCTCAATATGTCTGTGGAATGTTTAACTACAAGAAGAAAAACCCACAAAGTAAGTATTTGGAATTTCTTATTTTAAAATTAAGAAGTTGATTTTTTATTTATTTATTTTTGTTCGCTTTTAATACCTCTTACTATTTTCTAGTTATTTGTAAAATGCTTATCTGACATAAAGTTTTGCTATTTTCACATATAAAAAATGACCAGTAGATACTGCATGACATATATTAAGTCAGTAAAAAGTTAACAGCTATGGATATTCTTTTCAAAAAGAAGAGGCTGACTTCATGTATAGTGTATGAAATATTTTTTAAAAATAAGATCCAGTACACACTATATGACTACGAGAATTATACCTCATTGATAAGGATCTACTGATCTTTCTTTTCCTATCCATAGAACCCCTTAATCACTCCACAATTCTTAGTTATCTTGTTTAATAACAATGTTCCTTTAGGTAAGCCAAGGTTTTTCTTCTACGAAGTATATTTTTATACAGTGCTTTCTTAAAATGAAGGCAAAATTAAACTGAATTCTTCTGAAATTGTTTATTACACTGTTACCAATGTCATGTATTAGAAAACTGTAATTTGTTAAGTCAATTTAGTAAATCACCTACACCAGTCAGAATATTTCTAAGGCCTATCAGAATTAGTCTAAGCTGGAGGTTCTCAATCTGTGGGTTGCAACCCCCTTGTAATAACAACAATACATCATGGCATCAGGAAGGTTGAGAACCACTGGTAAGTAAAGTATGACTGAAACACTAAGAAACTTTGTATGCTCACTTTTCACTTCTACTTCTGATCAATTCCTAGTACTTAAAATGGTATTACAGATATTTCAGGGCAAAATTTATGTCCCCCTACGCCTACCTTACATGTTTCCTAAAATTGATTATCAAAGATTATCAAGGCAGTTTTTCAAGGCACATCAAATGAGAAACAAGTTGTGTCTCATTACATTCAGACTTACTTTGGTTTTCACAGCAATCTATAAAACTTAAGTGGTTAGAGTGCTTTGTCATAAATAACAGGTTTTTATTCTGAAAAGGTTAAAATCTGGAAGAATACTGGGAAGAATCCCTGATCCCAACCCTCCATTTCCAATAGTAAATTCATAAAGATATATTCAGAAGGCTCTAAAAATGCTGACTTTTCTGGAATAAAACTAATTCTTTCCAAGTGCAAAGCTAATGTGTGTAACTTTGTGAACTCATCCTTCCAGAGACGTCCTATATCTCTGTATTTTTCTCTTTTTAGCCTTTATTAAGCAGGTAACCTAAATGCCTCATCTTTTATCCCTAAAATGGGACTTCTTTGATGTCTTAGGAAATGTCTCACATTAAAATCACATCTAACTCATTTCATCTGTTCTTCATCAGGCTCAGCAAATGAGCTGGAAGTTCTTGTAGAAAAAATTTATTATCACAGCAATTTGAGTATTAATTTCTTATTTTTAAATATGAAGATATGCCCAAAATAGAATGAATCAAAATTATCTTAACCTCTAAGGATCTTCAAGAGTTTATATCAAAATCCTATTTCCAGCTTTTCAAGGTAACTCACGTTATGGAATAACACCTAAAAAGCCTACTATAATACCAAAACTAGTAATATTCAAGGGTCAGACCAGATCTTTTTTATCCATAATTAAAACACTCATAAAATCCCACAGCTACTCTTTAGAGTAGCACTGTCCAACATAACTTTGTCTACAGTGATTGCTACTGAGCACTTGAAATATGGCTATTGTGATGAAATTGACTTTTTGGGTGGATGTTGACTATTACATTGGACACTGAAGTTTCAGAATCTTACTCATACTTTAATATTTAGAAACAGGAAATATGGGATAGGAACCAAAATGATGCTAAAAGCCCTACTAAAAACTGGGAGAAATAATTTTAAATTTCTAGAATACTATTATGAAGTTGTCATAACAAATCTTATTTCTTTCCATTGATACACTATAGACTGGCTCACTACCTAATGTATAAAAATGATTGTGTACTACAGTCTAGGTATTATAATGGGAAATGTTTAATTACATTTTCTCTAAAACAGTTTCTAAAAGGGGAAATTTTAAATTATCCTGAATTAAACTGTAATTTTCACATTAGTAAAAACTGACCAAGTTCCTTTATCTCTTTACCTTAGCAAAAATGCAGATTACTACCATTTCTAAAACCTACAAAGGTGTCTCCGGTGTAATGCAATTCATAATACAACTGGTACCATGTAACATGCAGTTCTTGACCCTTATTATATGCATGCCTTTTGTATCTTCATTTCTGATTTTAAAAATTCTTTTAAATCTATTTACTCCTCTTTTGTTAATCCAACTGTTTACATATACAGCAAGCATCTTAATAATTTCGAAAGATAACTGTTACAATGGGGTACATCAGGTAAGGAAAATAACTCCTATAGCCAGAAAACTATTTTCTACACCAGTAATTGCAGATACCTCAAAATTAAAAGAATAAAAGGAAAACTTCAATCATAAGAAAAGAGAACTACAGGAAAATCATCTGGCCTGTATGTAAAACATGATTTTAAGACAGTTAGTAAAAATGAAATATAAAGAGGTTCATATGTAAAAGAGCAAAATAACAACTACAAAAACAAAAGCCACAGTAATATTCAGAACGTTCCAGTTAGTATGTGTTTAATTGAAAAGTGAATTATGAGTATTTTTATTATATCATTCAAAAATCTCTACTGGGTTAATTCTTACATCAATCTAAACAAAGTGTAACGTGAAAACAGATAACCTATGAAATGGCTTAGAGAAATTAAGTATTAAGCACCTAAGAGAATCTAGGCAGAAAAAGATGAATAACAAGGCTGTACATTATACATTTCAGCAGTGCTAGGACCTAGGTGTTTAATTTTTGATTAAAATTTTCACTTTATACCAAGAAATTAGCTTTCCTAAACTTCATATATTTAGAGCTTCTAAAATTAAGAGAATTTTAGTTCCACTGGGATTTGAAAATATGATTCAATAACAGAAGGTAGCAAACTGCTTAAAGATAACATCTAAGCAATCACTAGACCTTACTGGAGCTAACTTTGGATGCCTAAAGCATTTATTATTTATATTAAATCCACAACAACTCCAGACTAGTAATTATAAATGGAGCCATCACTCTACTTATGTCAATGATTATGTTCAAATCTATACAGTAAGTCTTTCCTAACTTTATTACCAAAAATTCATGTCCTTGAGGACTACTTTTTTTGTTCACAAATCAAATGCTCACAAGATCAAAGTTCTGTAGTCTCTCCTTACTGAGGATGATGCTGGCTGGTTTCTGAGTAGGAAGACGATGCTATGGCAGCAGAGATCACAGTCTGATGAGTTGTTTTCCCATAAGAATATGGATTTATGCTGCTCCATCCATCCATATTGTCTATCATTCATACTTATGTCAAAGAGCATTCATATGTCAGACAACTGGTGGGATTAGGGATTATAGCAAAACTAATTCAGCCCTTATGGAGGGAAAATCTCTGACGTTTGAATAAATGTTTTATACTCAGGACTAGAGAACCACAAACTTCATTTAAAACAAAAAAGACTTAATAAAAATACTATCCAATTAAGTAGTTGACTATTTAAAAAAAAAAATTCCTTTTACTCTAAAAGCCTTTATTTCAAAGCTTAAAGAAGGGAATCATAAAGGTCAATATTCCCAACAAAATGTCACCCAAAATATTTCACATTGATATACAGAACATTGTCTTTACAAATATAATAATTTAGATGGCTGCTAAACAACTAGAACAAAATATTTTATATTGTGAACATTTATATGTCTAACATTATTATTGCTAGGTAAAAATGCAAGAAATTTGAAAGCAAAACAATCCTATTTTTCCCCCTAATATTGGTGGGGTTCTTTTATTTAGAATTAAAGTTAATCTATATCTTCTTTGAGTCTAATCTTCTAAGTAAGCAGCTTAAACAGTTCTGATATCAAATAGCTATATTTTCCCAAAAAGATGCTATTTGCTTACTTTAGCTTTCTGAACAGAACTTATTTTTCTATTTTAACAAGACTCCTTTACTCAAATAATTTTATAATTACTTAAGTATACTTTATCTAGTTCCCTCCATCCTAGATATCTTGAGAATAATTTTCAACCTTTAATTAAAATCTGACAAATTCTGATGACAGATAAGGCTAAGACATCACACTTTGACTGAAAATGGCTGAAGACTAAATTTCAAATACACACTCTTAATCTAAAGTGTTATCAGGTTTTACTTTCCCCATGTTCAAATGAAAAATTTCAAAATAGTTATCTTCTCAGGAAAATCCCTTGGAACTTTGCAATATTTATAGTCTTCGCTCTATTGGAAAATATTTCACATGTAATGACTCTCCCTAGCTATGGTTTGTCCTGCTCTACTATGCTTAATCTGCAAGAAATTAGTTATGAAAAGCATACAAACTGGGATTTGTAAGTTAAGTTTGTTCTGCCTTATCATGGTTTACACTGAGCTACCACAAGATTAAGTCATCTGCAAATACCAGTTAGCCTTTTCCTCTTGAGATGTGAGGTAGCCTGATTTGGGGATTATAACAGACCTACTCAATAGGTCTCACTAAATTACTATCTAATCCAGCTATCCTTCCCTCACTGGTGATGGTATAACTTGCTTCAGTTGTTGAACCCTATGTGAATATAGTTCATCTGTGAATTAAAGTTGCACTGGCTAATAATCAACACCAACACCAGCTTTATTGTAAAGAACTTCCCTTTCGAAATGCTACACATCTAAAAAAAAAAAAATTGGTGAAAATGTCTCCTGTGAATAGCCTAGGGAGATAAAAATGCCGCTATCAAAAGGTTTCTGATTTGGGTTCTGTTCACTTTCTGATTTTCTAAACAGAATTTATTGCAGAATTGGAGGTGTTTACTGGAAGATGATGATATGGCCAATGGAACCTGAAGTGAGGTACAGGTCTCTTTGACCTACATATCCCAGAACTGAAAGAAGTCTGTACGGGCATTGACTATAGAGTCCAGTTCTTAGACAAATGTCTGGGCTTTGGAAACCAAGGGCAAGAGGTGATGACAACTAATCTATAGTAGCATTTAAAACTCCCACCTCCCCCTAGTAAGTCTCCACCCTCCCAGATCCCCCAAGCGTGATTTTGCACAACAAGTTAAATAAAAGTAAACTGTTTATTAAAAGATACAGCAAAGGTACAGATACAGAGATACATACAAAGATACAGATATATATATATCTTTACATATATATACAGTCTTGCTGTTTTCATGTGCACTATATTTAGCAGCACATTATTTAATCAGGCGGCATTTTAATGGGGTTGTTTTGACACTTAGCATTATTACTACGTCATTTTGACAAGTTACAACTATAGCCTCGTGGAAATCTCAAGGTGTAAATTCCACTTCTCCAACTTTTAATAGTAGCAAAGAGGGGAAGGAGAAGGGAATGGAGTACCAAGGCTGAGCATTAGGTTAAACACAAGATTCAAAAGGGCCAAGGTAGCACGGGTAAGGGAAAATGATTAAAATTAAAGGCTATCTGACAAACAACCCAGAGAAATAGTTTAAAAAAAAAAAAATCAATTAAGGGCCATGGGCTATGTACCCAAGATGCTCACATCAGCCTACAATGACCTTTTCCAATCCAGTTCTTGTGTTGAACCTGAGGGTCTGCCTCTCTCCGCTCAATCCCTCCACCCAGTAAATTTGCTACCACCAAAATCTAGAGCTATAAAGCCTTGAAGCAAAACGGGAAGCTAAATAGTTGTACCTTGGGCTACCTTCCCACAAGTGCAAGGAGGGCCCAATGTTGGGTAGGGATGTGATAACACTGTTCTCGGCAATTCGATGCTTTTCACTTTGTGGCTTGGTTCCACAAAGTGAATTGCATCGAGTTACTGTCAAATGAGAAGCTGCGGGTTGTTTCATCTGTCGTCTAACCCGGCCCTGCCGTTTAACCCGGCCCTAAGAAGAGTGAAACAGAATCCAAATCAGATATAAAATAACAATAAAATGACAGATTCAGGTATAAATAAGGAAAAAAAGAGCATAATATTCCTCTTACTTACCTCTGAGGGCAAATTGCTGCTGAAAACATTGTCATCATCTTTGTTCTCTTCACCATTTTTCTCTACAGGAACCCACTCTCCATAAACACTATCAGCTTCTTTTTTCCGGTGTTGAGATCCAGATGAGACAGGAAATTCTTTTGTTAATGTTACCTGACTTTTGGGTGGAGTTGGCTTTGCTGCAGCAATCTAAAAAATAAAGTGTTTCTTAATTAAAACTCAATGTAACAATTACCTACATTAAATGGTTTCTGAAGATTTTCAAAATAATCAGAAAGGAAATAATTAAACTTATTTCTCACAGTAGTTAAACCAAAAATAGACTAAATTCTATTTGGGTTTTATTTAAATAGTTCCGTAATTTGTACTGTTTTACCAATCCACAAGCACTAATACTCACATTCAAATTGAAAAAAATGGGTTTGGGTTCATTGAGTTTAAAG
The DNA here is from genome assembly GCA_963575145.1 of Galago senegalensis. Taxonomy (NCBI): domain Eukaryota; kingdom Metazoa; phylum Chordata; class Mammalia; order Primates; family Galagidae; genus Galago; species Galago senegalensis. The sequence goes on along the minus strand of CAUYTI010139009.1, from coordinate 17,449 downwards.
GGATGATGATAAAAAGGAGGTTCTTCTTCCTCTTCATCCGAAACATGAGGTTTATTCACTATTACATCATCATCTTCTTTACTCTGTGCGATCTGTTTGCATTTCTTTAAAAGTAAAAACAAACAGAAGATAAATCTTAAATGCTTTATGTAGAACAACATGTGATTTCTTAAGAAGACTCAAAACCACATAAAAGCAACTTTAAAACAAACAAGATTAATGATAGGTTACAGATAGATAACCTGGCTTATTAGTTATTACTTAAACACACTCTGGCTGGTCAGTCAACAACATTTATTGAGCACCTACTATGTGCAGAGCACTGTACTGGGCACTGTCTGGGGAATACAAAAAAAAAAAAAAAAAAGTAGAAGACATGGTCCCTGCTCCCAAGGAGCTTACAATCTAGTACAAGAGACAGAATACATATACATGAAATAATTGAAGAACGCTTTTACAGAGCAACACAATAACAAGTGCAAACTGATATAATACAAACTGATTACATAAGTGCTAAAAGAACAAAGGCTTACGAAAGAATAGAGTCAGGCAGGGTTAGAGAATCAAGGAATATTCCTTGAGGAGTCCTAAGCCAGATTTTCATAGTGAAGAGCAAGGGATTGGTAGAGAAAGGAAAAATCATCCTAGTCAAGTGGTGGTTAAAAAGTGAGAAGAGGCTAAAAACAGCAAAATACTAAGTCGTATTTTGGATAAAGAGCTTGGATTTGATAAGTAAGCAAGATAAGCTTTTACAAGGTCCTTAATTTTTTAAAAAAAGTTGTAATTCATATTATAATAAATCTAAGTGAGGAAACAAATTAAGAAGCATTATGATCCTCAAATGTATGGCAAAATAGCAGATCGGAAATATTTGCAGTAAATTAGATAGTAACATTTTGTAGGTTGAATCTCTTCATGAACAGAAGTTAAAAATGAAAAATAAGGCATGATGGAGAGGGTACAATTCATGAGGTCTGACACATAAAGCAAAGTCAATTCCTTCCTAAGAAGCAAAGGAACAGACTCCATTACCTGGCTTAATAAAAAGGTCAGAGTTAATTTGGGTAGACCTGTCTCTATACAAGCAATAGAATTCATCACATCTATCATCAATTGAAAATATTACAATAGAAAAAAAGCTCATTTAGCCAAAAACACAGAATATATCAAGCTTGTAACCAAGGGGAACAGAATATATTGACAGTGGCAGGCTGGCATAAGGCTAGCCAATAACAAGTTTCAATATATGAAACAGTGTGGTATTTCTGGATTCTAGCAGCAATATTTCAGCATCCCCCCCCCCAAAAAAAAGTAGTTAATAATAAAACAAGCCCCCCCAAAGCCTCAATTGAAAAGACCAAATTTTTTAAAAACAAAAATAAGTATGTTTAAAATATATATGTTACTGCCAAAACCCGAATCGCAGGAAGAACTGATAATGGTCGGCCATTATCGCCAATAGCTGGTACCAAACAGCCAAAACCCGAAATGTTGATGCGAAAGAAGTTCCTTTCAGGCAATGGCCAGCTAGTCTTAATAATTTCCAAGCTCCGGTGGCAAAAGATCATTTCTGAAGATTGTCTGTGTCTTTGCGTATATGTAGTACACTCGTGGCGATCAGTGAACTCGTCGTGAATGGATACGAAACTGTAGGCGAGCTTCTGCGTGTTGCTCACTCAACACCTCCTCCATTCAAACGAACCGTCCCACTCCTCAGTCAGTTTGGCTTCTAAAACTGGAAAGCAAAAGTAATGGGAAGTAACTTTTAGCTAGCGGAGCTTAGCCATCCCGGATAATGGCCTGCTAAACAGAGCTTCTGCCGCTGCCACATCTGTATTTCGGGTTTTGGCCACTCGGTGCCAGCCATTATCAGTTCAGCCCACAATTCGGGTTTTGGCACGCTCCAGAGTCAACATCACTGGAATAATCCATTTAAGAATGAAAACAAATTCTGTCTAGCTTACCTCAGTTAGTTCTTCTATAGTAGCTCCTCCTGACTTTTTAGCAACTTTCTCTTCTATTGTAGGTGGAGGTGCAGGCTTTAGGTTTGGCGGCAAAGGAACACCAGCCTTAGCACACATGGCAGCTGCATTAGCTTTGGCTATTTCAAGTAATTGAGCCTTATCTGTAAGAGGAAAAATATAAGAAGCAGTTTCCTAGAATGCTGTATGTTTTTCATTACCAAAAGTTTTATTTGCTAACAAAACTGAAGGCATCAATTTTCATGTTATACCTGTGATCAAACCACTCTGGCTCAAAGTGTTGTTAAGCAGTGGCCCCTTATTTTGAAGAATTAAATCCACAATGAGCTTCCCATTCAAATACTACACAAAACAGCTGACTCAATACAACTATCATAACCACCCTCCCATACACACTCCGAAAACACAAACTTGCAAAAGCCAACTTTTACTTGTTCAAATCACCACAATCTTAAATTACTCTTCTAATCTGACATCTTAAACAACTCTTTTGAGTCCAAGTTCAACCATTAAGTCAGAATTAACTCTCCTCTCCACTCTAATGTCTCACCTATAGCAACAGTAATTATTCATTTTGCCTTTTATGGAAAGTTTTACTACTTCATTAAAAAAGACATGCATTTTACTCAGGTCTTTTAGAATTACATAATGTTCCTTTGCTCTGAATGAAAAAAAGACCTCAAAAAACTTTTGTTGAACTAAATGCAGATTCTCCCTTATTACTCTTAATATCCTTTTCTTTTTTTTACTCAGAGTCTCACCACGTCGCCCTCAATAGTACACCAAGGTGCCACAGCTTACAGCAACCTCAAACTCTTGGGCTTACACAATTCTCTTGCCTCAGCCTCCCAAGTAGCTGGGACTACAGGCGCCCACCACAATACCCAGCTATTTTTTGTTGTTGTTATTGTTGCAGTTGTCATTGTTTTGAACAATGTCGGTTCAAATGTCATTGTCGGTTCGAACCTGACAGCCTCGGTGTATGTAGCTAGCGCTATATCCACTGTGCTATGGGCACCAAGCCTAAATATCCTTTTCTTTAAACAACCTTGACCTAGAAGTGTCCAATATACTGGGATAACAATAAATTATCCATACTTATTGCAGGTAATCTTGCATTATCCATCAAGTTTTAATCATCTCTAACCACTACTTAAAGTTAGGGAAAATTGGAGCTTATTTTGAGATGGTGTTGCTCTGTCACCAGGGGCTAGAGTGCAATGGCATCATCATAGATCACTATAACCTCAAACTCCTGGACTCAAGCCATCCTGCCTCAGCTTCCCAACTAGCTAGGACTACAGATGTGTGCCACAATGCTCGGCTAAGTTTCCTATTTTCAGTAGAGATGGGGTCTCTTGCTCAGACTGGTCTCCAACTCCTAAGCTCAAGCAATCCTCCTACCCTGGCCTTTCAAAGTGCTAAGATTATAGGCATAAACCACCACTGCACCCAGGCAAGCATTTATTTTTAAAGTATAACAGATTATTAAAAATCACTAATAAATTTACCTTATTTGGCTAATCACCCACCCAGTTAAATAACCCCCCCATGCAAAATTCTCTACTTCAGTTATCAACTATTCTAATCAGAATTACCTTCTACAGTATTTTAAGTTCTGGAATGCCATTTTAAGATATGTTAATTTATTTAAAAAGAAACATTGTTATTTTAGGGTTATTTGCAAGATGTATATTGGGATACATATAACAATCTGAACATATACTAGCTTTGTTTTTAATATGACTAAACCTCTACATCTGCTTCTACTTTTCATTTTCATCATGGCAAGATGACCAAAGCAAGATAAATCACTGAAGTACCCAAACAACTTGATTCTAATTATACTCTAAATACACTAAAATAACCCAAAGTATTTAATTTGATTCAAGATCAGAAAAAAAATTCAGGTTTAAATCATTCTCTGGTCTATCACAATGCCATTAAACTTTAAAAAAAACTCACCCAAATCTGTCAGACGTTTGGGCGATCTGCCTCTTTCAGAAGATCTGGATCTTTTACGACGGATGGGAGATCTACTGAACCTTCTTCTCAAGGGTGTTCTTGATCGCCTCAACCTGACTGGGGATATACTGAAGCTTCGTCGTCTTGCCCCAGACCTTGATCTTCTCCTGCGGCTAGGGGTACGACTCCGACGGCTGGGGGTACGGCTCCGACGGCTGGGGGTGCGACTCCGACGGCTGGGGGTGCGGCTCCGGCGGCTGGGGGTGCGGCTCCGGCGGCTGGGGGAAATGCTAAAACTCCTTCTTCTACCCACAGATCTAGACCTTCTTCGCCGACTCGGAGTGTGACTCCGACTCCGACGACTTGGGGTGCGACTTCGAGCTCTAACTGTTTTCCGGTTATCCCTGGAGCTTGATCTTTTCCTTTTTCTTTCCCTAGACTTGGACCTGTGCTTTGGAGATCTTTTGCGCTTCTCTTTTGATACAGATCGTCTTCCTCTAGACTTTGATCTTGATCTGCTGCTCCTCCTCCTACGTCTTGACCGTGACCGTGATCTTGTTTGAGAGCGATGAGACTTGGACTTAGATGATCTCTTCCTTGCTCTAGAACGAGATTCACTGGTTCGTTTGCGTGATTTGTGTTCAGAAGACTTGGACCTCTTACTTCGAGATCTTAATGAAGAGTCTCTTTTCTTCTCTTTCTCACCTTTGTCACGGTTCTTATTTTTCTTGCTTTTTTCATGTGTGTCCTTAACTTTTACAAAAATTTCATAATCATCTTTTTCCTCTGAAGAAGATTCTGAAGCTCTTTCTGGTAAACTAATTATAACTGGACTGGCAGCAGATTTATCACGTTCAACTTCACTTCCAAGTAAAGGTCCTTCAATACCAGCTCTAAGGCTTGTAAGACGTTCCATGTCCTTAGGAAGTAATGGTCTCACTAAATCTGCTTCATTTATAGCCTCAATGTTTGCAGATAATCCTGAATCAGCTATCTCTGTAGGAGGGAAAGGTGCCTCTTTTTCAACTCCACTAGTTTCTTTAGGGCTGAGAGCAACTGCTAATGTCTGGTCACTCTCTTTTACAGGTAATGGTTCTTCTGCACTAACAAGGTTATTACTTGATGGTAAATCAAGATGAATGTCTTTAGCTGGCAAAGGTCCTTCTATGTCAGCTTCACTGCTACCGCTGGGGCTGGATGAAATTACCATGTCATGTTCACTATCTTGAGTAGCTAAAGATACTTCAACATCATATTTATTAACTGAACTGAGAGTAGATGCTGTGATAAATTCAATACCTTTACTAGTTCCCACTGCATCAAGTTCCAGAGCAAGAGGATCAGTAGAAGATAGAGTTTCTCCTGCATCAGCTTCACTGACACCAGAGTAGGTATCCAATATTGGGCATTGTTTAGTCTCATCCGTAGGCAAAATTTTCTCTTCACCAATTTCACCAACAGGACCAGTGCTAACAGCAGACACAGTATTATGTTCCATTTCTTTAGCAATTAAATGATCATTTATATTAACATCTGTATTTATTCCATGCTCACTTTCATAATAGTCACTTTTCTGGTATCCTTCATGTGGCTCGTCACCTGAATGCAATGGCATCTCCTGCATACCTACCTCTGGAGCAAGACTTTGATCATCAGGTAACAGATTCATTCCTTTCATAACATGTGCTGAGGACATAGCACTAGACTCCAATATCAGTGGTGCAGACTCTATAACCATTTCAGTTGATATTACCTGAGTCTGCTCTGAGACATTCACAGCAGACTCTGAAATTGTCACAGATGATTCCGGGGTAGAAACAGGTGGTTCTGAAATAATAATAGCGGGTTGGAGGGCTGACACCACTGGTTCCAGGATAGGGACAGTAGGCTCCAGGGCAGCAACAACTGGCACAGGAACGGTAACATGCTCTGGCTCAGCCACAACTGGAGGCTCCGGGACAGCCATGACTGTGGCCTCAGGGATGGCCACAGCAGGGGGCTCTGGGATGGCCAAAGCAGAAGGTGGCTCTGGGACAACCATGGCTGGAGACTCTGGGACAGCCATAGCTGATGACTCCAAAACGCTGCTCTCTGCTGCTTCTGGAATAGTAACTGCTGGCTCTAGCAAGGACATAGACACCTCTGAAGCAACATGTCCTGAGGCTCTCATGGAATCAAATGTTTCTGTTGTATCTGATGTAAGAGGCGGCTCTGATGTTAACATAGTTGGTTCAGCTGACATTATGGGAGTTTCAGACACCACACAAGTCATTGGTCTCTCTGGAATAAGTTCATGTTCTGCTGCTATTACTGTAGACTCTACAGGTGTCAATGTAACTGAAGATTCTGGGTCTAGCAATGGTTCCGGAACAGTCACGGCAGCCTCTGATGCTAACACTGAGGGATCTGATGCTGACACTGAATAATTAGCAGGCAAGGCTGAAGACTCTGAAATCTCACTTTGACTCACAGGAGGTTCAGGCTGTGATACAGATTCTTCAGGAGGTAATGATGGCACCTCTGTAGGCCAAGTATTTTCAGCTGTTAATGCCGACTGCTCAGTGGGTAATGCTGGACCCTCTGGTGGCTCCTCAGGAGGCAACGGTGGTGTCATTGGTGGCTCCTCAGGTGGCAATGGTGGCATTGTTGGGGGCTCTTCAGGAGGCAAAGGTGGCACCATATATGCCTCTGTGTATGTATCAGTGTAAGAATCAGTGTAATCACCAGCCATAGACATCATTGAACGATCAGCAGTATAAGATGACATCATAGATCGGTCAGCTGCAGAGTACGATGACATCATAGACCGGTCAGCAGCAGAGTATGACGACATCATAGACCGGTCAGCACCCATGGACATCATAGATCGATCAGCCATTGGGGACATCATGGAGCGCTCATAAGCTGACATCATGGAGCGCTCATAGGCTGACATCATAGAGCGCTCGGCCATAGGGGACATCATAGACCGCTCGTAGGCTGACATCATAGAGCGCTCATAAGCTGACATCATAGAGCGCTCAGCCATAGGGGACATCATAGACCGCTCATAAGACATCATAGAGCGTTCATAAGATGACATCATGGAACGTTCTGCAGCATAGGACATCATCATAGAACGTCTAGATGCTAACATCAGGGGTCTAGGTGCTAACCTGTATGGCCTGGGTGCTATTCTATAGGACCTAGGTGCTATCCTATAGGGTCTAGGTGACATCCTATAGGGATCAGGAGTTAGTCTGTAGGGATCATGGCCTAATCTGTAAGGGTCCTGTCCTAACCTATAGGCATCATGACCTAATCTATAGGGGTCATGACCCAACCTATAAGGATCCTGAGCTAACCTGTAAGGATCCTGAGCTAACCTATAGGGATCAGGAGATTTTGAACCCAACATAGAATCTTGGGTACTAGATGCTAACATCTGGGCATCCATTGTACCAGACGCTAACATCTGAGCATCCATGGTGCCAGAAGCTAACATTTGAGAGTCCATAGTGCCAGATGCTAACATCTGGGAATCCATAGAGCTACTTGCTAACATCTGGGAGTCCATGGTGCTGCTTGCTAACATCTGGGAGTCCATGGTGCTGGTTGCTAGCATCTGGGAGTCCATGGAGCTGGTTGCTAACATCTGGGAATCCATGGAGCTGGTCGCTAACATCTGGGAGTCCATGGAACTGGTTGCTAACATCTGGGAGTCCATAGTGCTAGTTGCTAACATCTGGGAGTCCATGGAACTGGTTGCTAACATCTGGGAGTCCATGGAGCTGGTAGCTAACATCTGGGAGTCCATGGTGCTAGAGGCTAACATCTGGGAGTCCATGGTGTTGGACGCTAGCATCTGGGAGTCCATGGTGTTGGAGGCTAGCATTTGGGAGTCCAAAGTGTTGGATGCTAACATATGGGTCTCCATGGTGTTAGAAGCTAACATATGGGACTCTTGGGCCATCAAGGGATCCACTCCTACTGTTACAGAAGTCTCCCCCACTAATGTAGTAGGCAGCTCCTGTGCTACCGTATTATAGGATTCCAGCGCTGTCGTCGAGGGCACCTCCAGGGACTGCGACACGGTCATCGTTGACAGCTCCGATGTTGTCACCACAGACTGAACAGAGATCTCCAGCGCCACAGTTGCCACAGGTTGCCCAGGCAACTCTGGCGCCCCAGGCTGCCCTGGCAACTCTAGCACCCCTGTTGCCAGAGGCTGCCCCAAAAGCTCCAGTGCTCCAGCTGCCCCAGACTGCCCCGAGAACTCCAGTGCCCCAGTTGCCATGAGCTGCCCAGGCAACTCCAGTGCCCCAGTTGCCACAGGCTGCCCTGACAACTCTAGTGCCCTAGTTGCCGAAGGCAGCCCTGGCAACTCTGGCACCCCAGTCACCGAAGGCTGCCCCGGCAACTCCAGCGCTGTTGTTGCCACTGGCTGTCCTGGCAACTCCAGCACCATCGTTGCCTCAGGCTGCCCCAGCAACTCTGTTGCCGTTGTCACCTCAGGATGCCCAGGATGTTCCACCGTTGTCATCCCCACAGGCTGCTCCAGCTCTGTCGTCGTCACAGGTTGTTCGGTCAACTCCATTGCTACTGTTACCGCAGGCTGCTCTGGCAACTCTACTGTTGCTGTCACCATAGGCAGCCCTGGCAACTCCTGTGCCATCACAGGTGGCTCTGGCACCTCCTGTGGTGGCTCCAACCCCATGGATGGTGCTGGAAGCCCTGGCAATTCCTGTGACAACTGTTGCACTGGTGTCACAGAGGGCCCCAGCAACTCAGGCACTGCTGTGGCCGGGGGCCCTGGCAACTCAGGCACTGGGGTAGAAAGGGGCCCTGGCAACTCGGACACCGGGGTAGCAGAGGGCCCAGGTAACTCCAGCACTGGAGTCACAGAGGGCCCCTGCAACTCCAGCATGGAGGTCGCAGGTGGCCCCGGCAACTCCATCGCTGAGGCCACCGACGACTCCGGCAGCTCCAACGCTGTGGTCTTAGGTAGCTCCAGCAACTCCTGTGGTCTTGTCTTAGATGAATCTGCAATCTCCGGTGGTACTTCTACAGGCTGCTCTGGCAATCTTTGCGCTTCAGTTGCAGATGACTCTGGAAAATCCATTGTTGTTGATGTGCTTGGTTCAGGGTACACCTCAGTAGGTGTCTCTGATGATACCACAAGGGTTTCTGATGGCTCTAATAGTTTAGCTACTGGGGGCTCTACCAACATGATCTTTGATGGCTCTGGAGATGTGCTCTCCAAAGATTTCAGCACAGACTTCATTTGATACTCCGACATTGTTACAACTGGCTCAGATGACTTAAGCACCACTGTTGTAGTAGACACTGGTGCTGTTGCAGAGGAATCCAGGATCTTTGTCACGGATGGTTCCAGCATTACTGTCACAGACTGCTCTGAGATTACTGATGTAGATGCAACTGACAGTTCTGTAGTTTTTGCAGCTGACTTCAGAGTTTCTAAGATCTGTGGCTCTGATACCTGCATTGATACTACAGGTGGTTCTAGCACGACTGCAGGAGATTCACTAGTCTCAGATGAGACAAATGGTCTCATAGGATGCTCCAGTGCCATCACTGGAGGTTCAGAATCAACCTTTAAAAAGGAATCAGACTCTAAATCTATGTTCCCATCATGATGAGATTTCGGCTTTGACTCAGATTCTTCTGGCTGTCTTTTATACTTTTTTTCCTTTTCTTTCTTCTTTTTCTTCTTTTTGTTTTTGTGTTTTTTATGCTTCTTTGACTTTTTGGTGGGAATTTCATCAGTAGGATCTGTTTGTACAGATACACATCTACTTTTTCTGGAGGCCTCTTTCATGTCTGAAAGTAACAAATTAATTGTCAGTCTACAAAGGAGATTTACATAACATACAAACTTTTACTTACATTTTATGTTAACACAACATAGTATAATACCTCTTGTTAAACGAAAAGTTACCAAATAAACGACATAAACTACAAATAAACTACTAATAAACTATTTTTCACAATCCATTTAAACGGAAGGTTGCCACTTTTCCAGTATGTCTTTCTACAGCTAAAGCCTAGGTTAAAAATGCAGTTTGCCACCAAAACTTGTTAATAATTATATTAAGATAGAATATTTTACCTAATTTTATTAAAATGATTTCCTCCAGCTCTCAAATTGCAGCAAACCACCTTTAAACTACATTATTAATCAACATATCTCACGTTATTAGTTGTCACAATTTCTATTAAAAATACATTAAATAATTTTTGCGATTCCTGTATTAAACCCTTTAAATAGAAAGAAACATTACACTGGCTCTGGAACAGAATTGACTGTGTTTAGATCCACCACTTACTAGATGAACAGCCTTAGCCAAATTACTGACACACTTTACCTTCCAGACTTAGAAGATGAAATGAGTTAAAAAATGAAAAATCTATCAAACAATGCCTAATACATAGTAAGCTTTTAGCAAAGGCTAGTGAACAGCTTTTAGGTAGTATAAAAACATATGATATAGCTGAACAATAAAAAGCATCAATAAAGACTTCAAGTTTTATCTTATCATACCTACTCTAAACCTACTAAGAAATAATTTCTAAAATATTTCTCTTTATAAAATAACAAAATGATTTGGGGGAGGAAATTCTTACATGTAACTTTCTAACATTTCCAAGTGCATTTCCTAAAAAAAAAAAATAGTTTATATTCCCCTTTACAAGCAGACAGAATTTCCTCTAATGTCAACATCAAATTATATAAATCTTAGGGATCCTAGAAAAAACTGATCAGAAATCTCAGCCATTAAAATTATGGAAAAAATAAACCAACACACCACCAGACACATTCCAAAACAAAACTAATAAATTTCTATTATTTTGTTTCATAGTAACAAATTTAGCTAAGTTAAACTTCAAAGAAGAAAATGTTGTTAGATTGTTCTGTGCTTTAAATCACTCTATGAATGAAAGAAAACACAAATCTAATTCCAATACTAAGTGAAGATAGTAACTATTATCTCTGTAACTAATCATAAATACTTCATTTCTCAACATCAAGCATTTAATTCCAAAAAAATTAAATATGCAAGCAGTAATTCTCCTCCATTCATTACGCTTTTAAGTGGGGATGAATGAAAAAACAAGACAACCTCTAGGCTTGGGCTTTAAACTAAAACCTCTCAGGGTATGTTTTTAAAATCACTAGATATGGTCCAGGCTAATATACCTTCCAAAACTGACATTAACACAGTTGTCTGATGAAAAGTCACATTCAAATTCCTGATATTGAGAAACCGAATCAAAACAAAATCAAATAAAGATAAAAGTTATAGTTTACCAATAGAGTAAACAAGTACATCACTGTTCCTGTTTCAGAACAATTAGACAAAGGTGTCCCAAAAGTCATCCCTGAATGAGAAAACTATCCTATTTTCCTTACGTATGGTGACTTTTGGGACACCCTCTTTTTTGAAGCAGGATTTAAACAAGACAGTCTTCAGTGAATCATTGAACAAAAAATTAAATTTACTGAAATTTTAGACTTAATAAACATTTTAAATACACATCAATCAAAAAATAATTATCAATCTTCAAATTTAAAGAAAAGTCATAAAGCTTTGAGACAACTCATTATTTCCAACTTACCTGGCTTACATCGTAGTTCAGTATCTAAGACCCCAGAAAGTACTTCCTCTATCTTCTGTACTATTTCTTCATTTGGCAGGCTCCTGGCAGAGGCAGCTGCATCACCCGCTTGGTTTCCTTCAATGGGTGTATTTGTTTCGCCATTCAGCTGGCCTTCATTCCTTCCACTTAACATGAAAAGTTATCAAACTTCATTAATATTTTATCACACCACACAATAAATCAATAAATTACTATTAATAACTCAATTAAGATAATCATGTATTGTACTGTACCATCCAGACATTTCACCCTTTTCCTATTTTAGATATTTGCTACTAATAATGCTTCCTTAACATTACTTATACTCAGAATATTTTCATCTTTACATAATTGCTTAAAAGTTTTCAGAACTGTAAAAGTTACGTCTTTAAAACAGGTTTCTAAATACATTCTTTTTAAAATTAAATAAATCCAGAAATCTGACTTGACAAGGCTTTTGGTTACCTATACGCTGTTATTTCTCTCAGGCAAGAAAAAAATTAGTAAGAACTCAATTACAAATCCAAAGCAAAATTTATTACTAACATTATGGTAGAAATCATGGCCACAATAAAGCCATACCTGTGAGAAAATCATTATCATCATCTAAAGTTATCAAGAAACACAAAAGTTAGCTAACAGGCACAAAGTAAAAAGGGTAACTTGTAACTTCTGTTCAGATTACTAAAATGCCATAAAGTTTTAAAAGAAAAATATATAAATTTTACCAAATTATCAAAAATCCTTGCTTTAAATTTCTGGTGTTCAAGAAACCTCACTAAAACACTAAAAGGGTGGATAGGCAGGTAATACATTTTCAGTTCATGAGGCCAAAAGAATCTTAACACAGATAAGAACATGTCATTCACCTCATTTTTATTACTTTTGGAAACATTTGCAATTTCTACAACCATCCAAATTTTAATTTAACTTTTATTTTAGCAAATGAAAACACATCAATTTTGCTGCTGGCCAGGTGAGGTGGCTTGGCCCCTTTACTCCTGGGAAGCCAATGCTTGAGCTTAAACCAGCCTAAGCAAGATTAAGACCCCTATCTCTACTAAAAACATAAAAATTAGCCAGCTGTGGTGGCACACACCTGTAGTCTCAGCCACTCAGGAGGCTGAGGCAAGAGGATTGCTTGAGCCCAAGAGTTTGAAGTTGCTCTTGGCTAGGACACCAAGAAACTCTATCCTGGGGCAACAGAGTGAAACTCTTGTCTCAGGAAAAAAAAAAAATTATGTTCCTATACTTCATAAGAGTCTGAATGATCAAACACAAAAAATTCAATAATTAAATGTTATTAAAGAACACTTGGTTTTCTAATACAATGAACCATATAATAATTAACATGTACTGATGAGTGTTGTGCTACATTTTGAAAAACTCATTTAATCGTTAAAAAACTTTAAGATCACCACAATTATTATTTTTTAAATGAGAAAAATGAGGCACAGACAAGAAACTTAGCTGCTGGTAACATGCCTACTGAGAAGTGAAAATGGTAATCAAAACCATAGCCCACGCTCTTGCCATCCACTTAAATAACTGATTGTAACATCTAAATGTTAGCCTCAGTACCCACACTAAATTTATGTAAAAGATAGAGTAAAAAAAGAAAAAACAGCTCACCAAAGGACAAATAATCAAAAATTTGTTTCAGACTGAGTATCATTATATGTTGTTTTAGAAGTTGCATATTCCTCTCTAATAAACAGCTCTAATATTCATTTGAGGCAGCATTCTAGGGCACCAGATTTTAAACTCTTTAATTAAGCTCTTATACATACATAATTATCATGGCTTCAAAAATCAGAAAACTGTGTCTGTAAAAAGTCAGTCTATAGTAATCATGCTTCCGTCTTAAAACTACCTGGATGTTAACTGCAATTACTGAAAACCAATGAAAATTTCAAACTATCAAAATATCCAGCAACATATTCCTGCAATGGAATTCCATGAAGTCATGAAGAACACCCATTGAGACTGTGATAAACAAACTTCTTCACAGCATCAGGAGGAAAAAACGATCAATATAAAACAAGATGATCACATTTCACATAACATATAAATAACTCATGGAAAATATTAAAAGACATTAAAACAACAGTGACTGGTGGGAGTTTTTTTCTTTTCTCCTTAGTTATGTTTTCGAAATTTTCTACAATAAAACATTTTCTAAAACAGTCTTTTTAAAAAGCTATATAAACAAAGCAAACACAATCACTTATTGCATATAACTATGCATTTAAAAGTTATCAGAAAAACTGTATTCCCTTAATTCTGGTCTCTTTTCATCCCACAACACTACCAATATCATAAAAATTTGGAAAACAATGCAGTGTGTAAATACATTCTGCATTTAAAAAACAACACATCCTGTAAAAATTATTCTACCAATACTACATCATCACTCAAATAATCCTACATCACTTTTAGGCCCTAAATTTACAACTGGTCTTTCAGCCGACTTTCAAATTCACGTACTGCTCTGGTTTCAACTTTTAAAGTACAATTAGCAAACCTATGAACTGAGTATCTACGTTTCAAAGTTTCCTTCCTACCTCTGTACTTTAAAGAAATGAGTATCTCAAACAATGCAAAAAATATTTAAAGACAACGACCACTGAGCAACATGACCCATGGTATTTTCCTTTTTAAGCAACCATTTCTCTGAAAATCCCTTCCTCTTCAAATTTCGTGGAACGAAGGGCAATTTATGTAAAGTCTACCGGCAACGGCAAGAATAATGTATAGATCAAATTTGTCAATTGGGACAGGGGTAGCAAGAAAAAAACTGATCCATAAAATCCACTGTCCACTGATATTATTAGTATTGCAAAGTTCCCTTTCACTCTCGACTCTAGTATTTAGTCGGAGTAGTGAATAACATCTTGAGCTGTTTTAACTCAAATCTCCAATCTACTACAACGCTGCCTAGTGGAAACCACAGAATACTAAGGCCCAAATAATGTCATTAATGGATCCAAACCCTCCTGGCGATCTGAAGTTGGCAATAATAAACAGGATTTAAGATTACCCAAGAAACGGCCGTTAGAGACCCTTTCCGGTCATAGGCACTGGCCGGCGAAATCAGCGGAGGCGGAGAGGGGGAGGGGAAACGCGGCGGAGGAGGGGCTGAGCAAGAAACCAGGCCCGTCCCCGGTGGACAGCAAGGCCTACAAGTAGCTAAATGGCAAGGGGGGCACCAGACGGGGGAGAACGATGAGCATCTTAACGCTGTTCTGAAGGAGAGTCTAGGGTTACCTCGGAAAAGGCGAAGTTCCTCCAGGGGAAAGGAAGGGAGCGGATGGGAGGTGGGGGGGGCCGGAAAATGGATCCCAGGCCCAGGCGGGGCCATAGCGGGGCCTGAGCCGAGGAACGACAGCGTCTCGGAAGAAAGGCGTCATGGAAGGCTAGATGGGGCCCTAACGGTCCGTTGGGAGCAGAAAAGTCTGGGAGGCGTTTACCTGGAAAGTTCCTGTTGAATTTCCCGGAATTTACTGACCACGAAAGACCTAAAAATCTGCTCGATGTTGGTCGCCATGGCGTCCGCTCCGTTCTCTCAACTCTTCCTCGCTAGTCCTCCAGGCTCCCAGCATGCCTCGGGAGGAGGCGCAGCGGCCAATTCCATCTCTTGCCTTCCTGATTGGCTCCTATGGGAACGCCCGGACCGGCACGTTCCACGGACGGGCCAATCAACGAGCATCGCCCCGCTTTCCTCGGCTGTTTCTGAGCGGCTGGGGTAGAGGTGCTGACGTTTGCGCGGCGCACGACTATGTCCGCCATGTTAGTGTCTGACGCAGGCGCCATTACAGGAGAAGTCTCTCTTGGGGTGACTGTTCGCCTAAGTTGTCAGTCTCCAACGGTGTTTGGGTGCTTTAAGAGGCTTGCCTTAGTGACTGACCACCTAAGATAAGAGGCCATGAAGAAAGGGAGCAAAATGGGCAACACGGCGTCTGATACAGGGCCTCCAAGTTTGCAGGTGGCGCCAAGTTCTGATTCGTCAGTGAGATGCATCTGGGAAAGAACCAACCAGACCACTTCCCCCCCCCCGCCACGGTTGTTATCCCGTGTCTGTCATTGCAACCTGTAATCAAGTCTTTGTCCCCGCCCCTTTTGCAATAAGTCGGAGGTCCTAGTGCATTTTACTCTACTCAAGAGCCAAGCGTGTCACGAGATTTGTCTCTAGTAGCTGGTCAGTTCTGACCCTCGTAACACACAATTTCTTAGCCGTGGTTTTAACATCATGGCGCTCCCATTCTCCACAGTTCAGGAGGTTCTCGAAAGAATGGTGGCGATACGTGGCACCGCACACTAATGTGTTACTTTATAAACGTTTCAAGGCTTCGGTGCCTTTGCTGGGGAGCGGTCTCAGGCCGCGCCCTAGGGCGGGAGGAATAGCCCAGGACTCCGGCCAATAGGGAGAGGGGCCTGCGGTGCGGTGGGCGGGGCGTCCGCGGATTCCCGCGGGGCCGACTTCCGGCGAGCGGACATTAAGAGTGGCGTGGTGGTCTGGCAGGTGCGTAACCCCTCTCAGCTTTTATGTAGAGTACCCTTAGATTTTGGTTGGGGCATTCAACATCAGGAACCGAATGGAATGAATATGGAGATTTAGGGACTGGTTTGACGGTAGAAATTTTCGTCTTATTTTTTAAGTGCGGTGCGTAGGGGTTGGCCATGTGGCTTTCACTTTTTACTGTTGGATCTATCACTTTCCCTGTTTGTAAGCTGTGCCTTTTTGTGTTTTTATGCTCTTTCAGGCTGTAACCCTAAACTAGTGTCCTTATTGTATTTTCGTCTTGTGTCCCCATTGCCTCTGTTAGATTATTTGGCCCACTTTATGGTTGGCTTCTCCTTTATTTTATTAAACAAATCTTTGGAAATGCCTGTACCTTACCTGGTTCTTTTTCTCCTTAATGTCACCCATTCAGATGACTGAGTGTCAAGGAAGTTATTTAAACCCCCCAAGGCCTCCCTGCTAGTATGGGCCAGGGTCTCCACCCCAAGCTTCAAAGCAGCCTGACGCCGGAGCACAGGCTTCCCATCCTCATCTTTTGTAGGTTCGTTCCTTCAGCCTGCTTAGTAATGCTATTTCTGTGATTCACTACTAAACAGACAAATTTTGCTATGTTGCTGTTCTTATTCAAACCAAAGATGTAATGTTTGCTCTAGATGTATTTCAGGTAATACATTTCAAGTAAAATGTGCTATCCGTTAAAGCAAAGTAGTTTTTCTTTTAGATTATAATTAAACAAGTTGTTTTTTCCCCCTTCCTGTTATTAATGATCCTCTCAATTGTTAAAAGAAACTACATCAAGCCGGGCGTTGTGGCAGGCGCCTGTAGTCCCAGCTGCTTGGGAGGCTGAGGCCAGAGAATGGCTTAAGCCCAAGAGTTTGAGATTGCTGTGAGCTGTGACTTAACAGCACTTTACCCAGGGCGGCAAAATAAGACTCTGTCTCAAAAACAAACCAAAAAAAAAGAAAACTGCATCAAATGTCATTGCTGGAGTCCAAGTTCCACCCACTCTTAGCTAGGTGACCTCCTGCAAGTTATTTAATGTAGGAGGCCTCCCATTTCTTATGCATGAAGTGTTGATAGTAATAGTTATTACTATTATTACTCAGAATTATTGTAAAGGTTGCTTTAGTAGTTCATGAAAAGCATTTTAAAATAGCACCTGGGGCTTGGCGCCTATGGCTCAACCAGCTAAGGCGCCAGGCACGTACACCTAAGGTGGCGGGTTCGAATCCCCAGCCCGGACCCGCCAAACAACAATGACGGCTGCAACCAAAAAATAGCTGGGTGTTGTGGCGGGCGCCTGTGGTCCCAGCTACTTGGGAGCCTGAGGCAGGAGACTTGC
>CAUYTI010139007.1:0-45176 GCA_963575145.1 Galago senegalensis | reverse complement strand
ATTTTGTAACCTGAGACGCTGCTGTATTCCTTGATCACTTCTAGGAGTTTTGCAGTAGAATCCCTGGTGTTTTCCAGATATACTATCATATCATCTGCGAAAAGTGAAAGTTTAATCTCTTCTGACCCTATATGGATGCCCTGGATCGTAATGGAAGCCAGGGCATCCATATAGGGTCAGAAGAGATTAAACTTAATCTGACTCATAATAAAAGAAACACAAAACCAACAAGAAAACATTTCTCTTCCATCAGATTCATAAAAATCTCTCAAGTCTGACAGACCACTATCCACAAGGCTATGGAAAAACTGCATATTCATATTATGCTGGTGGGAAAACAAAGTAGCTTGACCACTCCAGAGAATAACTGGCCACTATCATAATTTCAAATGCATATTCCCATTGATCTATCAAGTCTACCCCTGGACACTGTGTGGAATGACAATGGGTGAGGTTGCTCACTGCTGCATGGCTCAAACGAATAAGGATTTGGAATAGCCCATTTGTCTACCAACAGAAGACAGGTCAAGTAAATTATGGTCCATCCACATGGAGTACTATGCAGCTCTAAAAAATGAGATTCACCTCATGGACTATTATGAAAAAATCTCCAAGTTTTATTATTAAGTGGAAAAAGCAAAGTACAAAGCAATGAATATAATGGGCAATAGTGTATGTTAAAATGGGCAAAGAGGCCAGGTGCAGAGACTCCCACATATAATCCCAGCACTTTGGGAAGTTGAAGCAGGAGGATCACTTGAGCCTACGAGTTTGAGACCAGCCCAAGAAACACTCTGTCTCTACAAAAACTAGAAAACTTAGCCCTGCACCTATACTCCTAGGTACTTGGGAGCCTGAGGCAGATGAATGGTCTTGCTTTTGCTCAGGCCGGTCTCGAACTTGTGAGCTCAAACAATCCACCCACCTCAGCCTCCCAGAGTGCTGAAGGAATTACAGATGGGAGCCACCATGCCTGGCCCCACCTTTACTTCTTGATGGATTATTATTTATACAACATTTCTGAAGGACTAATTGAACAACTGTATCAAATACTTAAAAATGAGCTCTCTGACCTAGCGACCCCCATTCTAGCAATCAGAGCATCAACAAAGATTCCTGTATGCTGATGTCTGTCACTAGATTGTTTGTAAAAGAGGAAAATTAGACTTTACATAGTAAATATATCCAAAAATAGGTTAAATGTTATGATATTATTCATCTAACAGAATATTACACAACCGTCGAAAAATTCATTTCAAAGGCTATTTAATAACCTGAGAAAATATTAGATAATAAAACAGTTTAATTCCCAGACTGCATATATACATTTGCTTCTCATTATTCATGGCGGTTATGATCTATAAAGTCGCCATGAACAGTGAATTAGCGGATCCTGAGTCATCACCCCTAAAGGAAATGCAGGGTGAGGCTCCTGCCAGCTTCTGCCACAACATTTTTGTCAACTTATCAATACACAACCTTGCTGTACGTGTGTTTCTGCTGAAGGACATCTTATTTAATATATAGTGCTGACTCATGAACACCGAACTCATGGCCAACAGCACTATGACTCATGCTGTGTGAAGCTCACCTAACACACATACTCCCTCCTCAAGGCCTCACAGACTTCCTGAGCCTAGGAACACCAGACAGCAGTTCAGCACCTTGCTGGGGGGCTGCTTTAAAGAGCAAAATCACCAACAGAAGACATAAAAGTGCGCAGAACAGGGCACTACATCAACCAACACAAGGACACTTACTGATAATGTGAGAGCTAACACAAAGAGGCAGAGCATCTCCTCCTTGGACCTCAGCAGCCAGCACGCACACTGAACTACACAAAATTCTCACAGCTCTGCACGTGCCCATGAATGAACACAAAAATGCCCCAAGTGTTGATTACAAATAAGTCTTAGTGAACAGGCAAAACAGCAAATACAGAATCCATGAATAACAAAAATTGACTGTTCTCTGAATCTGATTTTTTTTACAGTGGGAGGCAGCAGAGGGGCAGAGAGGAGTAGTGAGAGCCAAAGAGAGAACATACTAGAAGGCAATGCACATAATGTTAACAGTCCTATGTCAGGGGTACAGAACATGGGATGGGGTTTTGTTTTCTTTTTCTCTGATTTTTTTCAAATTTTCTTTTACAATCAATGGGTTTGATTCATGAACTCAGAAAATAAAAGTTGTTTTAAAATCCCCTGTTCTGCCCTACAAGTACTCTCTCTTTCCTTTTCCTATTCTCTTCAATACTGTGAAGTCTGTCCATGCACTCTTTCTCTCTTATCCCCTTAAGTAACTTGGGCAAAAGAGGCCTGGTTCACATCTGGGCTAGTAGTGCCACCAAGTGTCCATAAGAGGAAATGCAAGGAAGGCCAGACTGGGTACGTGGACACACAAGAGGACAAACCACGGTGCTCTTATTAGACTATAATGAGAAAAAGTGACACACCTGCAAGCTAAGAAAGGACAGACAGGATGAGATAGGCAGTAAGGGCAGTGGAAAGTGCAGAGAGGCTACAAGGAGGTGGCTCCAGGCAGAGAGAAGAGAATGGTGGGGTGGAGACCACCAGAGGAAGCCAACCATACAAAGGTTTCAGGTCTCCCCTTTGCTATGAGCTCATTGTCAACTCTCCCCTCCTTCTAGAGAGCAATACAAGGCTCAGTGTCTTGTTGAGCCTAGCTGCCATCCCTCTACATAGTCCCTTGCCTTGACCACATCCCTTACTGCCCATAGGTATTTGCACCTTTCATAGCTATCCCCAGAGCCAGCCAATGGCATCTCAGAATGGAACACCTAGGAAAGCAAAGGTGCTGGAAAGGACCCAGAAGCAGCCAGAAGCTCCAGAGCTCTGAAACTTAGCTCTAAGGAAAGCAATAAATTTGAAGGCAAATTTGTCCTGGTTCTAGCCACCATCAAAGTACCCACTGTTCCATGTTGGGAATAAGGAATAAAAAATCTCAGGACATGACCTCATGACTTTTCCAATCTGACAACTGGGAAAACTGATCTGAGTCCTTGGAGCAAGGGTCCCACAAAACTGTCCAGCCACACCTTCCTGTTTTCTTTCTACCTCTAAGGACCTGGGGCCTGTCCCTCCTGAGGCCAGGCATCAGACCTGGACCCCAAGCACAAACCAAAGCCTACACCAGGATAAGGATCTGCAACAAGCATTCACACTTCAGTGTGAAAGAGTTTAAAATCAGCACCACCTCTCCAGACACATTTTCTTTCCTTTTTTTTTTAGAGACAGAGTCTCATTTTGTCACCCTCAGTAGAGTGCTATGGTGTCATAGCTCACAGCAACCTCCAGCTCTTGGGCTAAGGCAATTCCCTTGCCTCGGCCTCCCAAGTAGCTAGGACCACAGGTGCCCACCACAACGCCCGGCTATTTTTTTGTTGTAATTTGGCCGGGGCCAGGCTTGAACCCGCCACTCTTAGTATATGGGGCCAACGCCCTACTCACTGAGCCACAGGCACTGCCCTCCATACACATTTTCAGTGAGAACCTATGTGTCTCTGGGGAGGGAGTCATCTCTAAGGGGCTCCCAATGGCCAACTTCAGGAAAATTCATGCAATCAAGTACAATAATCACCAATATTAACACACTGAATTAATAAAGATTATTGAGGTTTATGGTAATGCACGAAGGAATAGGAAAAACAAGGTTCTTCTTTACAGAAAAATGCCAGCTAATAAAGAGAGAAGGGACGATAAAAACCACCACTTTGCAACCCCAAGTAAGTAACTTATCAAGAAGGTAAGGGTATGCTTGGCCATTAGGTAAGAGGTTGCTGAGAAATAGGCAATCCACTCAATGACAAGATATCACCACAGATTACTTGCTAATTATGAAGGGGGAACATTTACAAGGGAGAGGCCTGGAGACACCACCTTAACCAAGTGATCAGACAATCACCACACATCACAGGACAACCTGGCAACATTTCTTCCTGTTGTGATGTAACATGACATATAGGGCATGGCCTATGATGACCTCTTGCCAAAATACTTAATCTGAATCTAATCATATCTCTAGACTGTAACTTCCAATTTACAAGAAATACAGGGACCAGAGAAACAGGTTAATAACACCAGAAACAATTGACCAAATCTGGAACCCAGACAAATAGCCTATACTCTTCAAAAATTCAATGCCACAAGGTGAGAAAAATGGGAGGGGGGAGACCATTGTGTGGTCCTGGGAAGAGACGTCAGTGGCTATAGTGCAGAAGTAAGAGATGGGCCTTGGGGACATGTTTGAATTAGTCAAGAGCTAAATGTGTATTTGAGGTGGAGAGAGAAGAAGGAAGAGTCAAGGCAGCCCCACATTTCTGCCTTAGATGGGGGTCCCTGTTAAGACAAAGACTACTGGACACAGGGCAGGTTGGGGCAGAGAAAATGACCCTTATAAATACTCAGAGGGATGGCAGGAGGAGCTGGTTAGAGACATGGAGAGGTCTCTGGACTACCCTCCAGGGGGTAGTCAGAGAAAGAAAGCTGGGAGTCCTCTGCAGAGAGGGATGGCACCACCTGGAGACAGCCTGTTGGAGGCAGACAAATGCTGGGTGGCACCAGCCTGTATGGAGAGATGGGATAGAAATTAACAGGGACTGTAGTGACAGTCCAGCCTCTGGGCAGAAAGGTGGGGTACAAGGAAGAGGGAAATGTAGGAGTGATTCCAAGGTCGCCCAGCAGAGTGGTCTTTCTCTACCCAACTCCTGTCTTAAAAATGATCACGTTTGTATCACACATTTAAAAAGCTTCTCTATCATATGCCTTCTCATCAGGTTTCCTTACTACTGTTTCATTTCCCCCAAAATATTCCTCTCGGTATACACTGTCCTGTATCCTCTCAGGGTCCATCCATACCTATGCATTTGTCTATCCATTTCCACACTCGTGCAGGGCAGCCCCTAAGAGCTGAGCCTGTGGAGGTGTCTTGCCACACATCCCAGATAAGCCCCTCTGTGTGCACATGCCTCTAATGGGGGCACCTCTGTCTTGCTCTTTTCTACCACCATCCATAGGGGTGCCCAGAGTCCCACTCCCGTGCTCCTTACCATTTTCCCTGCAAAGCTGACCTCCACAAAGGGGTCCACCAAGTTCTTCTTATTACTGTCAAAGCCAAAGATCTGCTTCACATTGTCCATCACAGCATCGTCCACTGTGGGGAAGGGCATACCAGTCACTGCCTGCCTGCTGTCCCGCCCCAAGACCCCAACTTTCCCCCGCACCGTCTCCAGGCAGTCCTCATATAGGGACTCAGCCCAGAGACTCCCAAGAGGGAGAACTGTCTCAGAGTAGCAGCCCCTGAGGGCACTGGGTCACTGTGTCGCCACCCCAGACCGCTCATTCTCTGTCCCCTCAGCACTGGAAGCTTTCAAACCAGGCCTACCAACTGACTGACTGCTTGACTGATTAGAAATCTGTACTGCTAAGGACAGAAAATAATCCAGAAAAGGACTAGAATATGTCATAATAAGGTCGCATTATTGGACCCTGGTTGACATTTTCCTTTATATCCCTTAGCACAGTGATATGTTAAAGTTAACCAATAAGGCAATTCTGGCTTCAAAACAAAATAAAACAAAAAAGAGTTTTTAATCCTTGCTGCCAATAAAACCAATTATTTTACTGAATTAGCCAGATTACGTGCATTAATACACAGATGATAGAAAGGTAGATAGATCTGTGTACGTGTACATATATGTACATACAGCACATGTTGACGTGCTGCCTCATGTATATAAATGAGCGTAGGGGATGATATGCTAGCTAATGTCTACATGAATACAAGAGGCAGCAACAGTTAACAGACATTTTTATTCTGTTTACCCATCTATTTTGCCCACTCATATTTAAACATAGCAGAGAGTTCAACACAAATTTCTTTCGCCTTAAGAAAAGCAAATGTTTCTATTTCCCCATTCCCCTTTGCAAGCTCATCAGCCTCAATTTCTACATAATTACGACCAATAAATGTTTTTAAGTATGTGTTCTAATGCCCATAACTCATTTAAAGGCTTTCCCCATGATTTTGTTCCAAATAAGCGTACACAGAAGGAACTCAAATTATTTGTTGAAGTCAGTAGTCAAAGTAAAAACCTTCAAACAATTAGCTTTATGGAAAACTTATAACCAGGAACCCAAGTTGCAAACATTCTGCTGACTCTGCTGTAGACAGTGACTGGCTTGCTCACACTAATCTACACTTTAACATAGTGGCTGGCACCTGGGCTGCATGAGACCACCTGGGGAGTCTTGGAACCCTTCCCATTCATGAGCCCCACACTGACCCAAGTCCATCTGAAATGCTGAAAGGTGGCAAAAGGGGGTTGGACTATTTTAAAGTTCCTCAGATGATTTTAATGTCAGCCCAGGCCAATACCCATGGCGCTAGAATATTCAGTATAATTCCTGCAGCACTTACTACCCACCCCCAGGATGTGTCCAGTACACTGCCAGCCACTGTGAAAAACCAGGCAGGGGCAGAGGGGCTTCCTAGAACATGGGACTTTCAGTGCAAAACAAAGACAGTCCCAAGAAGACAAGGATGGCTGGTCACCCTTAGACCAGCATCATTTGGGAGACAATGGCCCCAGGCATCCTTCAGGTAAACCCTTCCAACCTTAAAACAACAGCTCCCAGCCCAGTCTGCTGATTCCCAGGGCAGGGAAGGAAAATCATTGAGAACCAGCCCTGAGAACAGAACAGAGTCCAGATGGTGCTGACGCCCAGTAAACCCAAGAAAATGGGTCCACAGATGGGTGAACAGCAGACCAGGCACAGGGGACACTGGGGTGGAGGCCAGGGGCAGCGTTTACTCTCAGGATTTCTTGCATCTCTGTAACTCTGCCAGTACCTATTACTTTTCATTATATTCAATTGCTTTTGTTAAGTATAGAAAAAAATTATTTGGAAACCTAGAGGGGGTTTGAAGCATCCCCACAGAGAAAGGGGAAGGGCAGGAAGCCAGGCCAAAGTGGGCAGCGGGCAGCGAGAGGGCAGGAGGCAGCCTCAGGGAGGCTCTGGCTGGGTCTGAGAGGGCCTCTCCTTCCCCAGAGAGCTGACCCCGGCCCTGCCCAGGGAACTCCCCTCATAGCTCCACGCCCCAGGCTCCTACAAGCAAGAGGTGGGGGTTGGGGTGGGGGGCAGACTCACTCTGTGGCAAGTCCTCAGCCCTGAAGACCTTCAGGCAGAAGTGAGCTCCTCGCAGCGCCACGCCTGTGGGCCTGAGCAGGTTGCCTTCAATGTCCTCCTTGTCTTCAGAGGGGTCTTTTCTCTCCAGCTACAAAGCAAGCCAAATCCAGTTCCTTCATGCACTCTCGCACAGTGTCTTACCTTTCTTCTCTAAGAGCTCAAATGTTGCATCCTGAAGGAGGGCAGAGCGTACAACTGTGTGATCACAGACAAGTTCCTCAACCTGAGGCTCCACTTCCTGGGCAGCACAGTGCAGACAGTGACTCTGTCCTCCCAGCACTGTGGCAGCAGCATCTTCACTACCATGTAAACACACTCGGCACACGGCAGGCTCTCAACCAACCCCGGTTTCCTTCTCACTTCCCCCAGTTAAAAAATCATACAGGAGGGACTGAGGTCTAACCTAGCCATTCTAACTTCAACATCTGCTCATTCACTCGGCACGCTTTTACTGCGTAACTAAGTGTCCTCATTGTGCTAAGGGTGAGGGATAGAGCAATGAATAAAGTGACCACAGAGGCCCTGCCCCATGAAGCTCACCATCTTGCAGGGAAAACATACCTTTAAGCAAATGAAGGCAACAGAGTGTGCTGCATATTATGCCTGGGACCGTAATAACTAAACAGCAGGCAGCTCTTACTGATTTTGACACATTCTCTCACCTAATCCTCACAGCACACCCCCTGGGCAGCGGGTCTCAAACTCGGCTGCACAAGAGCAATACCTAGGGTCCCCAGGTCACACCCTACTAAGTGTGGGGAACTAGTAGCCTTAAACCACATGTGGCCATCTAGGTCCTTAAGTGTAGCCTTTTGGTGAAATCCAAATTTTGCAGAACAAATTCTTTATTAAAAGGAGTGCAGCAGAGAAAGATGAAGCCTCTCTAGCCTCTTTTGATGCTTAAAAAAAAGTCTTGAAATCAGAAGGCTGCAGGCTTCCCACCCCCACGAGGACCCATGGGGCAGTCATTTTTAAAGGTTCCCTGATGATTCCAATTGGCAATGGAGGTTGAGAATCAGTGTCTTCTGGAAAACTGCTGCACATCCCAATTAAAATGCAGGTTCTAGCCAAATGCGGTGGCTCACACCTATAATCTTAGCACTCTGGGAGGCCAAGGCGGGTGCATTGCTCGAACTCAGGAGTTCAAGACCAGCCTGAGCAAGAGCAAGATCCCATCTCTAAAAATAGCTGGGTGTTGTGGCAGGCACCTGTAGTCCCAGCTATTTGGGAGGCTGAGGCAAGAGAATCACTTGAGTCCAAGAATTTGACGTTTCTGTGAGCTATGACATAACAGCACTCTACAGAGGGAGACAAAGTGAGACTCTGTCTCAAAAAATAATAATAATACTATAAATAATAAAATGCAGGTTCTAGTTCATCTGGCATTGGGTAGGGCCCAAGGTTGCATTTCAACAAGTGATGCCTATGCTGCTGGTCCATAAATAGTGCTCTGGGTGCAAGGCCCTAGAATATCCCCACTTCACAGATAAGAAAAAGGAGACTTAACACAGACTCAAGCAGAAGCCCTCAGCTTCCCATAGAAAGGCAGAGCTGCACAGTGCTGAGTGCTTGAAAAGCACAGAACAAGGGGGCTTATAACTGTACCGAGGGGTGGTCAGGAAGGCCTTGCACCTGGAGACCTGGATAATGGACAGCAGACACAGGAGGCAACTTGTGCAGAGGCCCTTGCATGAGGGGAACTTGGAGCTTGGAGGTACAGACCGAAGATCCAGTGGCTGCACTTGGACAAGTGGCAGTGAAGGGACACAAGAATGGTAAGGTCAGGCCTTTCCCAAAAGCCTTCTTCTTGGAAAACTGCCTGGACTAGTCTTGCCCTAGTCCTTGCTCAGTCCACACTTAACTCACAGAAGCCTGCCTCAGTGTCCCTGCAACAAAACACTCCCTTCTAGAAGGCCCCATAGCTCACAAGTGCCCACAAGAAGATTCATCCTGTGTTTATTCTCCTCATCTCCTTCCAGAAGAAAATGACTATATCCTCTGCTTTGAGGCATCCACAAAAGAGTCCATCCTCCGAAACAACAGGCCCTGGCTGAGCACCTACTGTCTATGAAACCTATACTGGGCAAGAGGGGCGATAAAAGAGATCAGATTTGCTATGTCATCTCCATCATCAAAAAACTGAATCTCAGTGATGAAGATAGTTATATAAAACTAACTAGGTCAAAAAAGTGCTGAGTGGTGGCCCAAAAGAAAGACCAATAAATTGCCCTGAAGGACAAGGCAGGCTTCATGGAGGAAATGGCATCTGAATTGAGTCTTGAGGAACAAATTGGCTTTGGGTAGGCCAAGAGAGAAAGGGATTCTAGGAGGTGGAAGGCAGGGGAAGAATGGAAGAGCATCTAGTCTGGCCACAGAATAGGGTCGTGGAGGTACATAATGGGAAGTTAGACTGAGAAGTTAGATGGAGGCCAAACTGTCAAGGGCCTTGAAAATCGTGATAAGGATTTAGGACTTTATCCTAAAAGCAATGGAAAGTCACTGGATGTTTTTGAACAGGAGACACATGATTCTACTTGGATTTAAAGATGACTTTGGCAATAAGGTGGGGATAACTGGAGAAGCATGAGATAAGAGATACTCAGAGGACACTTAGGAGGAAGTGGCAGAACCTGCTAGTTGTCCCCCCAAATCCATTCTCTTGTTTACTTCAGTTAGAGAACCTCTAATTTTTAGCTGGGCAGCAAGAGGATGGACTTTATTTTCAAGGTTCCCTGGCCATTTGACTAAATCCTGATCGATGGGACTAAGCATAAATGTGAACAATTTCAGAGGCATGCCTTTAAAAAAAGAGATGTGGCCTCCATTGCCCTTTTTCCACTGGCTAGAATACAGACATGATGATGGGAACTGGAGCAACCATGTTGGGCCATGAGATGCTGCGGGATAAAGGTGCAGGAGCCTAGGCCTCTGGTCACTGTAGAACAGCATGCCAGCTCTGGACTGCCTGCCTGGGCATTTATGACAGAGAGAAATAAATGGCTTCCTTAACTCATGTTAGGCATCTTTGTTATGCCAGCTGACCCTGTTTCTTAATTCACACAGAGACCCAGGTGAGAGATGATGGAAGCCTGACCTTAGACTCTAGCCTTGGGATGGGAAAGAGGAGATGTATGCATTGAGCTTTTCGTGCCAACAAGACTGGCTCACTGCTTGCATGGGGACTGAGGGATAAAGAATCAAACTCTGACCTTGGCTTGTGGGATTAAGTAGATGACAATGCCATTTCCTAAGATGTCACCGAATATGGAACGGCAACAGGTGTGAGGAGTGGGCAGCCAGTGATATTGGATTTTTCCAGGGGAGCTTCAGAAGATCACAGCAGGCAGCACCGTGCAGCTCTGCCTTTCTAAGGGAAGCTGAGGTTGGAGCTTAGGAAAGATAAGAAAGTCTGGAAACAGCCACTGAGGAAAATAGGCTATTGAGCTAACCACACCCAAGTAAAAGAAGAAGCTGACAGCACCCAGGACCCAGCTGAGTTGGAAAACAGAAACTCATTGTTGTCCAACCAGCACTTTCAGGTGGTTGGAACCAGTGTGTGAAGAACAGGAGAGGGGGAACACCTGGTATGACCGGAGACTGCCAGGCTACTGAGGAAAGAGTGAGAATTACCTGGGAGCAGGAAGGAATTAATGAGCAAGGGGAAACTGGTAGGGGGTAGGGGCTGCACCACAATGAGAATGGACCCTCATTCAGCAAGGGGGAGAGGGGAAGGCCTCAGACCTGGGTAAGTGAGGACTATTTTCTTTTTTTTTTCTTTTGGCCAGGGCCAGATTTGAACCTACCACCTCCAGTATATGGGGCCAGCACCCTACTGCTTGAGCCACAGGCACCACCTATGAGGACTATTTTCTAAGCTCAGGAAGAAATAAGGTCAGATGTTAATGGTTTATCAATGGGGGAAGGTAACAACCCAGAGCAATGTCAAAAGAGCAAAGAGCCTCCTGGCCTGGCTCTGCCCACCAGGGGGCCAGAGAGTGCAGCAGCTTCCAAAGGAGGAGGCCTGCAGAAGTGGAGAAGGGCCTCAGTGAGAAACCAAAAGATGGCTACTGCTCCCCATCTGGAGATACCAATAGAAGGGCTGGGGGAGTAGAAAATAGTGGCTTCCCCCAACGTTTGTTTCAAGAGAAGTGACTTCATCAGGGAAAAGCAAGGTTGCAGTTAACAGTAGGCCCTTGGTGTTCCCTCACCCTTCCTTATGTTTCCTGCTCCTTAGCGACCCTCCTGGTCCTCTCCACTCCCTGCACAGGGCCATGAGCCATGATCAGGGCACCCTGCTACCTCAGCCCCTGCCTTCACCGGACCCACCCACACCTGCCCCACAGAAAACAGTCTCTGACCCAAAGTGGTTGCTCCTGGGTCTGCCAGAAACACTTTTATTTAAATCTAGCCCTTTGTTTCTCTCTCACAATAGTAATTCTGAGCCTTTTCTCCTCTTTCAAATATATAAAGATGCTGATACCTCCCCAAACCTGAACACTTTTCTTGTTCTTACCAACTGCAAAGAGGATAACGGTATATCCTCAGGCAATAAAATTCAGGTTGCAATATAATAGAGAGAGAGAGAGAGACAGAGATGATCTCACTTTTTTGTTGTTGTTCTTTTATTTTTTGAGACAGAGTCTCACTATGTCGCCCTCAGTACAGTGCTGTGGTGTCACTGCTCACAGCAACCTTAAACTCTTGGGCTTAAGCAATTCTCTTGTCTCAGCCTCCCAAGTATCTGAGACTACAGGCACCTGCCACAATACCCAGCTAGTTTTCCAGTTGTCATTTGTTATTTAGCTGGCCTGGGCCAGGCTCAAACCCACTAGCCTCTGTGTATGTGGGTGGCACCATAACCACTGTGCTATGGGTGCCGAGCCTCACTTTTGCTAAAAGAAAAATATACATGTATTTTATATAATATATATGTTATATATGTTATGTAAAAATATATAAAATACTATATATGTAATATAAATATACATATATATTCCAGAAGGATATACATTAGATATTAACAATGACTCTGAGTGGTAGAATTATGAATGATTCATGTTTTATTTAAACTTTTCTACATGTTCCAAATTTCTCATAATTATCATAATTATCATTCTTTTAAATAAAAAAAAAATAAAGTTTTCTCCCTTTGTTGGGGGTCTCCACCGCGAAGTTCTAAGTGAAGTGCTAAGTGATGCAGACCCAGGCAAGTCTACTCACAGGAGCCTCGTCTCCAGGCCCCAGCACGCACAGGCTGGCTTTCAGGTAGCCCCTGGCACCAGCAGAGAGGTCATCAGGATCTGAGAGCAGCAGCCACTTCCTGAGATAGGCATGGCCTGAAAGAGGCAACACGCATCAGTGATCCTAGAACTGGAAAACTCGCATCTGAGAACATGTCCAGGAGCCCAGGATGGACTGCATAGAGTAACATAAAGGACTCCTCCCCAGGACATGGGGGCAGGCCTCATATTCTAGAATCAAAAGGTACTATGAGTGTTCATGTGGGTTAGTCAGAAATACTAACAGAGACTCCTATGAGAGGCTGCCAAAGCCCAACTCAAGGCCACTTTCCTCCCTGCCCCTGCCCCCAAGAAGTGACCAGAGTGGAAACTGGGGTGAGAAAGCCTGGTGACCTGGTCTCCAACTAGTGCTGCTGGGGGCTTTCAGGTATACTCTTCCTAAACGGGCCAGCTGAGACACAGTTGGAGTGTGCTCTTCCTGAGGGCCTATTTTTCTTGGACGATGAATATCTGCTTTCTTTTCCGATATCAACCCCCTCCTCTAATACCCCTAGAAAGAAAGACTGAGATTCTCAAACAGGTGTCTCCAGTCAGCGTCCAAATACAAGGATATGGCCAAAGTGATGAGCACTCACGGGGCTCTCTGTAGATGGTGCCCACGTCCATCTGAAATCACAGAGAGGAAACACAAATCATACTCTTGCCATTGAAGAATTCAGCAGAACAGGGTGCACTATACAATTCCATTAAAACCTTGAGGAACATAGGGAAACATTCGTTATTTGACACTACATGGGAACACATTTTGACCCCAGTTTGGGAGAATATACTTATTCACCAAAAAGATAGAGAAAAGGAAATACAATAAAATGGTAACTCTGCTATCTTCGGGTGGTAAGATTTAGGTGATTTTTATTTTATTTTTTATTCTTTCCTGTCTTTTATAATTTTCTATTAAAAAATCATAGATCATCAGGATGGTGGTAGTGGGGAAGGCTGCAGAGGGCAGGGTGGGCAGGAACTATCTGGGAACTCTTTGTACACTCAAGTTTTGCTGTAAACCTAAAACTTCCCTAAAAAGTGGTCTTCTTCTAAATCACAGATTACTTCTACAATTAGAAAAAAAATCCAACTATTTTTTAATTTGTTCTCAGAAAAAGGAATGTAAAGATTAGAAATTTAAAACCTAAGTGTTACAGAATGACTAAAGCTCAAGCCATTCCTTTAAAAAAAAAAAAAACCATTTCTCCAAGAAAATACTTAGTTTTTCATCCTGTGACCACTTCCCAGAGGAAGGAGACATTATTTATATAGATAGCAGGGTTAAATAAGCCTGTGCTCTTTCTTTCCTTAGATAAATCCTTGAAGATTCTAAAATTAGAAAATCAATAAGAATTGCATTGAGACACCATTCAAGTCTCCTTTACTCTGTGTAATTACCAGTTACCTTTACTTTATGTAATCTGTTAAATCCATCCTATGAGGGGGATTGTACAGACAGTTCACTGCTGGACAAATGAGCAGGGTAGAGCAGCCCCTCTCTCTCCACTGCCCCCCTGGGGTCTACACCTGAACCCTGCTCCCAGCCCAGAGTGTGAGGTCAGGACATACAGACTATGTCCACAGCAAGATTAGGAGTGCTACCTAAACTCAAATTCCACACTGCCTTTCCAGGTATAGGGTCAAATATGAATTAAAAATAAAAGGCTTAATCTACTTATTGGAAATAAAGGAAGATACTTCCCTCCCCTCTCTTTCGGTGGGAACGTTTATTTTACAAAACTTGTTAATATAAGTAATTTCTCTGTCTCTTTTTGAAATGTACCTTTTTAGAAACTAAATAAGCTTTTGTCAGCTTTTTGAAACAGGATGTCTTTCTCAGGGACCCCCGAGCCCTTTCTTTGAAAAGTTAATACTAAGGGAGATGGCCACCTCTATCCCCCAGTTTCACTGGGAAGATAGGAGCCTAACTTCAGTTGAGACACTACTTCCTATCATAAAGATAGGAGCTTGATTTTTGTTTTTTCTTTTGGATAAAGTAAATTTGCAAACATAAATGGCCAAGTGGATCTAAGATAAATCTAGGATGAACAGTGGGTGACCAGTGGTGCTGTGGAGCCGCCTTACTCAAGGACCAGTTACTGCTCATCTGGAGAACATGGCGTGGGTGGCATGGGCTGCGACCACTGGCCGTGCTGGCCAATGAGGTTGCTTTCTGTCTGCAGTTGCTTAGCGGATGGCCTGTGATGTGCATCACGCTCTGCTTTAACATTTCTTCAGTGATAAAGGTGCTTTCCTTCTCTTTTGTGGAGAAGATTTAGGGTCATTTTAATTATATTTTCCCAACACAAACTGAGATGTACAGGGTCTCCGGAGTGCCAGCCCCTGCCCAGTATCCAGGGAGCCTCCACTAGCAGGGAGGAGTGAGAACTGCCTGCTTTCAAACAGATAAACAATTACCCGGAACTCTCCGAGGAGAGCATCTGTCCTGAGCGAACGAGAGTCCACCACCTGGAGGGAAAGAACAGTGAAAACTCAGGTTTACAAGCAAAAGTGTGGCCCAGACAGGGGCAATCCCATAGCTCTTCCCTCCCAAATAACAGCCAATACGAAGCACTCGATTCCAGAGATCATTCTAAGCAATGCTTACCCCTCACTAGAGAACTAGAACAATGATTCCAGAGATCATTCTAAGCAATGCTTACCCCTCACTAGAGCCCCATGAGCAGAGACTGTCATCCCCATTTTATGGATGAAGAAATAGATGGCAGGACTTGCACAAAACCACACAACCCCGAAATGGCATTGACAGCACTAGAATGCAGACGGTCCGGCTCCAGAGCCCACACTTCAGCCACTAGACTACACCGCCTCTAAAGGCAGGTGGAGAGCTGAGGTCCAGAAAAAAAGAAAATCCTGGCCAGAAGCAGGCACACAGACAAACAAATTAAGATGAAAACTAAAATACGCGGGACAGCAAGGGGTTCAAGGACCCAGATCTGAGGCCCATGGGGCATGCTGAGCTGCGGGGTCTCCCCCGGCTGCGGCCTCGGAGCTGAGCTGCTGTAGGCACCCGTGTGACCAGCAGAGTCTGACTGTGGGTTGTTCCACATCCCCCTTCTCTCTCACACACACACATGCACATGCACACTGACACACACATATACACACCTGTACCCCCCCCCACACACAAATACGCACTGACATGCACGTGTGAACACACAACCCAGGGAAACACTTTGCTGAGTCTTACCGTGATAAAGATGGGCTCATCAAACAGTTCTGCGGGAGACTCAACCAAGTTGAAGAAAAGCGTCTGTTGGTCCAGAGCACAAGAGAGACTCATAGGTGACTGCTGACCCCACAGGCCAGGGAGGAGGGGGGACTGCTACCCACAAGCCATCAGGCCTGATAGTTTAATCCCCATAGAAAACGTCGCTTGAGCTCAGCTCTCGGGATTCAACCAGATCCAGGATGTTCCACCCCTGACCTCACCAGAGATGGTTATCGCAGGGATGGGTGGATGGCCAGCCTTATAGGATGACTGGGATGTGGAGCAGCAGGAGCCCAAGGTGGGAACAAGAGCTAGATCCCTTTCCCCAATTCCTCAGATAACCTCCTCAGCACCCAGAGGCTCCCCCAAATTAGCACCATAGGTAAAAATTTCAATGAATCGCCAAGTGCTTGGCTTTGAGCTCCAGGTAGGATGCCCACAAAGGTTCTGGCCCAGATGCCCAATGTCTCCCACCTCATTGAAGAGTGGGCTGTTCCCCTTGTGAATTCGCGTCCTCTTGGTGTGCCCAGCAGCAGTAACCTTGACCACAGGCTTGATGTTCACCCCTGGCAGCTGGCGCCCCTCGATCACCTGGACCCTGATCTGAAAGTCAGGAGGAAGGGGGAAAAGTTAGGCAGGTGAGAAGGAAGGGACCCCCAACCATTCTCCCCAAGGGTCAAAAACCTCAGGGACTATCTCACTGCTGGCCTCTTGGGAAGAGTATGAAAAAGGAATCAGGAAGAGCATCATATGAACAATCTTATTTTCCCACCAAGGTCCTTGTATCTATAAAATTTCACAGAAGAGTTGCCAGGCTTCCCCAGTAAGCTACCAGCATTAAGCCCCAGGAGTGGGCAGATACAGCCCTTGGTCCCTTTCATGCAGACAGTGGCACAAGCCCCACAGAGATCCCACTGATACTGACATTTTTAAGTGCTCAAATATTCTTCAGAGACAATTCTCTCAGAGATTGGACTTCCAAAGTGAAATGACCCCATAAATAGTCTTTGTTCTTTTTTATTTGTTTGTTTTGTTTTGTACCATTAAGAGAATAGGTCTCACTCTGTCACCAAGGTTGGAATGCAGTGGCTCAAACATAGCCCCCTGCAGTCTACAATTCCTGGGCCAAGGGATCCCCCTGCCCCAGCCTCTCAAAGTGCTGGGATTATAGGTGAAGGCCACTTCACCCAGCCTACTCTTTACATTATGAGATGCAATACTTTGGCTCGGCACTTATGGCTCAAGTGGCTAAGGCATCAGCCACATACACCTAAGGTGGCGGGTTCAAATCCAGCCCGGGCCCACCAAAGCAACAATGACAGCTACAACCAAAAAATAGCCGGGCATTGTGGTGGGCGCCTGTGGTCCCAGCTACTTGGGAGGCTGAGGCAGGAGACTTGCTTGAGCCCAGGAGTTGGAAGTTGTTGTGAGCTGTGATGCCATGGCACTCTACCCAGGGGGATAGCTTGAAAAAAAAAAAAGATGCAATACTGTCTGTCTCAAAAAAAAAAAAAAGATGCAATACTTCCTTACATAATGATAAAGAATTTTTTTTGCCATTGACCTTTAACTAAATGAAGATTTCAAAAACATCTATGTATCCAAATATTAGACAAAAGACTTTAAAATGTGATACTTTAAAATATTAAAACAAAATTTTTGGAAAAATAAAATGTTTACCGGTTCTAATTTAGAAACAACTATTATTTATTGACCAATTATTTTTTAATAAAATAAGGAACTATGGAAAGATATTTTATTAGTAACAGTGGGACGGTGGATGAGTGATTTTTATTCTCTTCATTTTGTTATATTTTCCAAACATTCTATTATAAACATACATTACTTCTGTAAAAGAAAAAAGGCAAGAAGAACATGCCTTGGAAATAATAGTATGGGAGCTATAATTTTGTCTCTTAGGGCAAATGCAGTGGTCATAGCTTTTGTTTAAATTACCAAGATTTCAAAGTGAAATATATTTTTACAATTGATTTGTTACACTTAATAAATAGAAATTTAAGTTTCCTGTTTTTAACTTTAAAGGCAGTTCTGAAGATTAAATATCACTAAGTGAAAATACACCAAAATGGAAAAAGTCTTTTGAAATGAAAAAGTGAAGGCTAATCAAATGGGATGGATTTTTGAATAAAAATGTGTCAAAGGGTTAATATTAATTGCTTTTATTCTGTAAAGAGATTAAACAAATTCAAATCCTACATGACTTTCAGAAAAATCCATAGCTGTAAGTATAGGGCTAGATACAGGGAGAAGCAGATGCTACTCAGAGCTTCTTAGATCTAGAGATCTTATTAAGATGTGAATTCTGATTTAGCAGGTGCAGCGGGGCCTGGAGAGTTTGCATGTCTAACTTGTAGCAAGTGATACGGATGCTGCTGGACACAGTCCACACGTAGGAAAACAGGTAAGAGAGGCGAAGCATATAGAGATGACTATCAAATCTCTGCAGTGCCTTTTTGTTTGCTTGTTTGTTTGTTTTGCAGGTTGGGGCCAGGGCTGGGTTTGAACCCACCACCTCCAGCATATGGGGCCAGCTCCCTACTCATTTGAGCCACAGGCGCCACCCTGTTTGTTTGTTTTTAAGCATAAAACCACAGACCAACAGAGGCCTGTTCTGAGGACGTGAGATGTGAACTCCCTATTCAGCATCTGCCTAGGCCCTAGGAAAACACAGATCCCCTCCTGAGAGGGCCCTTAAGATACCCGGCACATCTCTCCCTGAGGATGGACAGACCCCACAGGTGCCTAACACCCACAGCTACTGCTGGGGTCAGAGAGCCCATTCTGCACCTGGAAGTCCTGAGGTTTGTCCGACAGCAGTTTTCTGGACGCAGATGTGCTTCTCTTTCTTTTGCTACTGGGGTGGTAGGGGGGAGGATGAGAAGGTGGTTTCCTGGGGGTGGTGGGAGCCCCAGGGCCTGGGGCGCCGCTCTGATCCAGGAGTGGCTCTGCCTCGTCTCCAGTGAGCCCCTGGTCCTCGGTGTCTTCCTCTCCTCCTGTGTCTGGAAGGAGAGTGTCCTAATGAGGCCTGGGTCCCTTGGGCTTTGCCCTTGGGTCCCAGCCCCCCGTGGGTGGAGGATCCAAAGGGCTTGGGCACCAGGACCCAACTCCCTTCCTTTGCCCCCACCCACAAATCAGTGAGCCAGGATGGATGAGGCAGAAAGGAAAGGTGCTTCAACAGCTGAAATTTGAGGGCAGTCAGTCCAGTTAGTCAACAGTATGAAAACAGAATGGCCCTAGCCCTCCCATACCCAGCCCCCAAGGATGAGCCCTCCAGCCACCTCGCCCCACTCTAAGGAGCTGATTGTGGCAGCTAGTGAGAAGGTTACAGGCAGGAGGATCTGGAATCAGGACAGTTCTGGCACGTGTCTCACCCGTGGGGCCCAGCCACTTCTTTCCAGAATATCTTGTGTCCACGGTGCTCTCACTGAGCAGAGACCAAGTCTCGGCCTGGCTCTGTCCCCCACCTGGCTTGTGGGTAGAGCATAGCTCAGGAGGGGCAGGGTGGAGCTGGGGTAAGGGATGGCAACCTACTATACCCCTAACCCAACCCTGCTTTTACCACCCACCCCAGCCCAGCACACAGCTCAGAAATTGTTGCCCTGTCTGCAGGGGATTGTCCCTTCTCACCACATTCTGGGCAGTACCAAGAGACCTCCCCTGATCAACCTAAACCTATCTGTCAGACTCACCCCAACATGGTCCCCAGCCTTGGGGCTCTCCACTCTTCCCACCCGCCGTCCCCAGGAACACTCCTTCCTCCTACCCAGCCCCCAACCCCCAAGCCATAGTGTAGCTCGGAACTTGCCAGGTTAGCCCCGCCCAGACTGATCTCCCATCTCTAAGCTCAGACAGTGCTGAGCCCCAGCAGGATGGTCCTGCTCTTCTTTCCTCACCACTAAGCCCCACTCAGGGCTGGGCTCCTGGACAGACACAGGGCACACTTGCCATAGGGGCTGCTCAGCTTTTGATGTTGTTTGTTTCACTCGGAAAACAATGCTAGAGTCTTTCCCATGGGCAGTGGCCCATCTGTGTAGCCTTCTCCCCACCCCAGCAGGCTGGACCTCACGGGGGCTGTGCCAGCTCTTAGGCCTGGGCCCCCAACTGGCCAGCCAGCCTCCCTAGGCTGGTCCTCGCCTGACAAGCCCAGCAGAGATAAGCAAAGAGAGAGGAGGCAGGCACAGGACTTAGCTAATTCAGTCTGCTCATTTCATAGATGACAACCTGTAGGCACAGAGATGGGGAGTAACCAGCCCAAAGTGTCACACAGCCACTCAGTGTCCAAAGGCAAGACTAGAACTCAGGTTCCCTGACTTCGGCTCAGGAATCTTTCAAGAACAAACTAGCGGTTTTTTGCTGTCTTTTTGTTTGTTTGTTTTTTGTCATATGCCATCACTGAAGGCTTGCTGAGGGCCAGAGCAGGGAACCATCCAGTTCTGGGGAGTTTGGGGGCTTCAGTTATCACCTAGGACAGAATGTATCCCAGCACACCCCTCTCAGAGCTGCACAAGGAAGGCCCGCTCCCCAGGCAGCTAGGGCTGGGTGGACCCTTCACACCACTTCCAACAACCCCTCTTTCTACAGGGCAGAAGGCAACTCTCAGGACCCCCCTCTCTCCTCCAGGCTTAGGCAACCCCACATGGGCAAGGCAGTGAGGGCTGGGGAGCCCTGCCACAGTCCCCAGCCCCCAGACTTGGGAGCCACTGCTGGCCTTCTTGCTGGGACCCAGCCAGGCCAAGGGTGGGCTCCTCACCAGCCACCATGTCAAAGTCAGGCAGAGTCGGGGAGGGTTCCAGAGGAGTGGAGGACGGGATCAGGGGCACAGCTCCAGGGAGCGGCGTGTAGGATACCTGCAGGACCAAGGAGGCCTGGAAGAGATAGAGAGAGGATAGGCAGCAGATTAGTACATTGGCCTTGGACCGATGTCCTCCAGCATCTTTCCTGCTTCTTGCATCCCTCCACCAAGGAATATGGCTCTGACAAGGGTGAGGTTTACAGGAGGCTGTGGCAAAGCTGCCCCCAGGGAACCATCAGCATAGTCAGATAGCTAAGGCAGAATCTGAGGTTAAGTTCCACCACTCAGGACCTGTGTGACCTTGAGCAAGCTCTGTAACCTCTCTGTGCCTCAGTTTCTTTGTCTGTAAAATTGGAGTAGTAATAGCACTAGCACCTTCCTCACAGGGTCAGATGAAGATTAAAGGCATTTATAGAGGATAAGAAGCCACTACCAGTGAATCTAGGATCCAATCTCTCCTGCAGGATTTCCCAACTCTCAGCCCAGGCCTGTCTTCAGAAAAATGTACTCTTGGCCACTCTGCTCAGCCAAGGGCCCACCCCTCATTTCTCCAGAGACAACTCAGCTTTGCTTTGCTCTGCTTGGGCAGGCCCCAAGAGTTTGGGGTACTTCACATCTTTCTGAGCCCCCCTCCCTCCTAGAAGCACCTCTGCCACCCACCACACCCTCAGCTGCCCTGGCTTTGACCAGTTGAGAGGAGGATGACTGTTCTCACCCATCATGTAAACAAGGGAAGGCTGCCGATGTCCCCACCGCACTCCCCACCACATCCACCTGAGATTCCCATTGGCGGCCTCTCCAGTCTCACAGTGCCCAGGCCCACAGGGACAGGCCTCTGGGGCAGCTATGTTTTTAATCAAAGTAATAAATACTCTACTTAAGAAAATGTGGCTGGTAGAGCGGCCCCTGTGGCTCAGTGGGTAGGACGCTGGCCCCATATACCAAGGGTGGCGGGTTCAAACCCAGCCCCGGACAAACTGCAACAAAAAAATAGCCGGGTGTTGTGGTAGGTGCCTGTAGTCCCAGAGACTCTGGAGGCTGAGGCAAGAGAATCGCCTGAGCCCAGGAGTTGGAGGTTGCTGTGAGCTGTGTGATGCCACGGCACTCTACTGAGGGCAATAAAGCAAGACTCTGTCTCTACCAAAAAAAAAAAAAATTAATGTAACATTTTGGGCAGCACCTGTGGCTCAAAGAGTAGGGTGCCAGCCCCATATACCAGGGGTGGCGGGTTCGAGCCAGCTCTGGCCAAAACTGCAAAAAGAAAAAAGAAAAGAAAATGTGGATGGTACAAAAACCGTAAAGAAGAAAAATAGTGCAAAATAAAATAGATGGATCTTTCCCTGCCTTAACATTTTTGTATGCTATAATTCTCCCCAATTATAACTGTACACAAAATGCTTTTCTTTTACTTAATGTTAGACAATAAGCATTTCCCCAAGTCTTGACAAACACTTTATGTACATTTCTTTTCTTTTCTTTTTGGAAACAGTCTCACTTTTCACCCTCAGTAGAGTACCATGGTGTCACAGCTCACAGCAACCTCAAACTCTTGGGCTCAAGTGATTCTCTTGTCTCAGCCTCCTGAGTAGCTGGGACTACAGGTGCTTACCATAACACCTGGCTATTTTTAGAGATGGGGCCTTGCTGTTGCTCAGGCTGGTCTCAAACCTGTGAGCAATCCACCCACCTCGGCGTCCCAGAGTGCTAGGATTACAGGCGTGAGCCACTGCGTCCAGCCTATGGACATAATTTTTAGTGATGAATAATCTTCTTCTGAGTATCTCTAGCACATGTTGCTATACAACTCCACTGAGTAACACTAAACCCTGTCCTGAAACTGAAGAGGTTGAAAGTCTCAGGCTTTCTCCCTCTCAACTGGGACCTGTGAGGGTGCAGCCACTTAAAGGAGGGCTCATGACACTAAGGAAGGAGGCCAGAACCAACTCAGCATCCCAGGAGACCCACAAAGACAACTGAAACTCTTTCATTCCCAGA
Source organism: Galago senegalensis (assembly GCA_963575145.1). Taxonomy (NCBI): domain Eukaryota; kingdom Metazoa; phylum Chordata; class Mammalia; order Primates; family Galagidae; genus Galago; species Galago senegalensis. Next base: position 22,646 of record CAUYTI010139007.1, on the reverse strand, counting down.
TCCAAGACTTGGCAGTAATCGGCCCTGCAGATTCACAAACCACCACTAGGCGGCGTACCTGAGCAGCCAACGCCCACACCCTCAGCTCTGGCAATTCTGAGGAAAAAGAAACTTCCTGCTCCCATCCAGATCCTGGAAAAGCTGATCTAGAAGGTCTAAGGTGGGCCTGGGCATGTGGGGTTTTTTTAACAACTGTCTTGGAGCTTTCATCTGCTCCACCAAAAGGCAAGTTGGGCTCTTTGGAGAAACAACTAATTCCAAGGCTAGGGCAGGGAAGGTACAAGATGAACCTGGACCATCTTTTTGTGCCAGAAAGGAAGGAAATGCTCAGTGAATGATAAAAACATGTCAGAGGAAGGCAGAAACCAACTTTCTGGCTCCTACTGGCCACACTGGGAAAATTTAAACATGAAAATAAATAATGATAGTAAAAGGTTAAGGCATTGAATAAAATAAAATACATAAATACATATTGAAATATATGCAGAACAAAATGATCGCTTTAGAATATCATTATTTAGCAACCATCAAAACAATAATTAATTCAACCAAGAAACAACAACGGATGTTAAAACTCATGAGTAAATGTTAGATGAAAAACAAGTTATTAGAGAGTCGCAAAGCACCCCCACCCATAAAATTCCTACTTATTAGAAGGGAGAGTAGATGGATGATTAGTGGAGAAAACCGGCAAATGCTACCTTAATCAGATGGTTCAAGGTCATCAGTATAGTAATGAACAAATCAAAATCATGCCACCTGACAGAGGACAGTGAGAGCCACACAACATCACTTATGTTACATTCATGCCAAAGATGCACAACCTAAATCTAATTACCAGGAAACATCAAACAAATCCAGATGGAGGGAGGTTCTACAAAATAACTGGCCTGTATTTACTAAAGTGACAGACTACAAGGTTGTAAAAGTCCAAGAAAGACAGGAGTTACTCCAGATGGGAGGACACCAAAGAGACAAAACAATGAAATGTAATACATGATCCTTAACTGCATCCTTCTGCTATGAAGCAACTGTTGGGAAAAACTGATAAACCATGAATGGGTATCTGCGAATTAGAGGAAAGTGCTCTAGAGGAAAATTAGAGGAAAATGTTAGTTTCCTCCTTTTGAAGGTTAGGTTGTGGTTATGGAAAAGAAAGTTCTTAACTAAAGAGATACACACCAAAGGTCAGGATAATGGGCCAGGAGGTTGGCACCTTAAATGGTTTAAGACAAAATGCTCTTCGGACTATACTTGACAATTTTTCTCTCAATCTGAAATTATTTCAAAATAAAATATTCAAGAAATCTGAGAAAGCTGCTTCTTCCATAACCATGGGAATCTCACTTTGCAGAAACAAAGAAAGCCCCTACCCACTCATGTCAATTGCCACCCTCCAGGAGCAGTACAAAGTCTGGACCAGCCACATAACTTGCAGGCCCAGTGCAAAATGAAAATATGGAGCCCCTTATTCAAAAAGTATTAAGAGAGCAGCACCTGCGGCTCAGTGAGTAGGACGCTAGCCCCATATACCGAGGGTAGTGGGTTTAAACCCAGCCCTGGCCAAACTGTAATAAAAAAAATAGCCAGGCGTTGTGATGGGCGCCTGTAGTCCCAGCTACTCAGGAGGCTGAGGCAAGCGAATTGCCTAAGCCCAGGAGCTGGAGGTTGCTGTGAACTGTGTGAGGCCACAGTACTCTACCGAGGGCAATAAAGTAAGATTCTGTCTCCACAAAAAAAATAAAAAAAGTATTAAGAATTTCAAGATGCAACAGTAGAGAGAGAATTCAACCAAGCACAAGCCCATCTGAGCATGGAGCCTCATGCAGCTGCCCATGAGGAACGGCCAGTCCTTTGTGGAGTTTTTGCTTAGGTCAGCTTGACTTGGGCCCACATCTGAAAGCGCAAGAGTAGGAGCCCTGCCTGACAGGTCTGGCCTGACCCATTGATTCATTAACTCCCTTATTCATTCCCTCCACATGTATATTTATCAAGCACCAACTAGGGGCCAAGCACTATCCAAGTGTGAGCAAAACTAAGGAGCTGATACATTGGTAGAAGAGACAAACAATAAACAAAAGAAATATGTAAACTATGCAGCATGTTAGAATGAAAAGGAAAAGGAAACCAGAGCAAAATGAATCAGGGGATCAAGAGAGGTTGTCAGCTGCAGTGTTAAGTCCAGTGATCTGAGTGGACCCCGGGCAGATGAGCAGAATTAAGCAATAACTTGAAAGAGCCACACCTTGGCTACCCTTAAAACCTTGACTCTGGGACCAGAGTACCTTGAAAAGTAACCTTTCCTATTTCTGGGGGATCACCCATCCTCACCACCACTTTATACCACCTGGGGCTTCTGAATACCACCTCTGTGCACCAGAGTAAAACCACTCCATGCCATGGCCTGGTGCCTGCACCTCAGCCTGGGAGCCCCTGATCAGCCTCTGCCACAGGCAGGAAGGAGCAGCTGCCCTGGAAACTGAAGACTATTCAGGCAGCCCCTGAGAGGGACTCCTGAACTTCAGGTGCTTCTACACTGACAGCCTCACACCAGCCTCCTGAAGAATTGGCAACATCCCAGTGGCTCAGGCACTTGAATGAGACTCCTAGGTAAGAGCCAGGCCCTTGTTAATATGTCCATTGAGAGCCACAGGAAAATCTCTGCAGCCTTGGAGGCTCTAGCCCAGGGTCTAGAACAGATCTGCCCACCAGAGGGCAGCCTCCATGGAACATGGCTTCAGGAACAGGGCAGTTAATACTAAAGGCCTGTAGCTCTACTGAGGATCTACAGGAAAGGGGGTATGTCTGTGGGCCCTTCCAGAGATATGATAGCATAACTCAGCCCTGTTCCCTTTTCCAGACAACCAGAGCTGAAATTTTCTCCCTATGGGATATATATGAGCCCTGTGCTCGCCCATTCCACATGACCTTGACCTTGAATTCCCAGTGGGACTCTTTTCAAGACCCTCCACATCAAAGTACCCCACCTGATAGCCCACTCATGTCTCTATCCCGGCAACACTGTGGGTGTTATCAATAACGTGTCCACTAAAGCATACTGCCCTGGAGCCGGGGACCCTCAGTCACCCATGTGTGGCGTCTGAGAGCCTATAGTCAACACCGTCAGAAGAACTCTGAGGCTCCTATCTTCCCCTCAGCTAAGAGGGCTCAGGAAACTGAAGGCAAAGTCAGGGAACGACCTGGTCAGATGCACCCAGGCCCTGGCCCTGCAGCAGGTCATGCTGTCGGGCCCTTGGCATACCCTACTGTGCCAAGACCATTTCTTGCCAACAACGTCCCACTCTCAACTCAAACACACACGTGGGTGGGCAGGCAAGGCCTAGTATGTGCTTGGCTCTCATCTTTCCCTCAAACATCCTCCAGAAGTGGGTGGAGGGTAAGATGCAGCCTGGGCTCATATAGGTTTGGTTGGCAGGATCTCCAAACCCTTCAGGGAAGCCCAGGGGCTCACTGAACACTATGCTTGCCACCGCGGGCCCCAACTCCAGCACACAGTGCCCCCCGGCTCCAGTGATCTGCCACACCACTGGTGCTGTTAAGTCAGCCAGTGGGCTATCAGGTGGAGGCTTTGATGAGGAGGGCCTTGAAGAGGGTCCTGCTGGGAGTTCTAGGTCTGGGAGAGCACCCAGCTCTCATGTACCCCATAGGCAGAAAACCTCAGCTCTGGTTGTGACCACACTCCAGCTCTTAGGCTTAGGTGATACCAATATAGTTTTCATCATGTATCCAAACCTCATGAGTGAATTGTCCTTAAAATGCATTTGGAATCAGGCAGTGCCTATGGCTCAAAGGAGTAGGGCACTGGCCCCATATGCCGGAGGTGGTGGGTTCAAACCCAGCCCCAGCCAGAAAGAAAGAAAAAATGCATTTGGGATTATGTTATTTCTTTCTTACTGTGTATCCAGCACCCCCGTTGACCTAGAGCAGTGTTCTCCAACCTTTTTTATCTCATGTCACACTTGAATCTATAGCACATTTAAATTATGTTCACCATCTGGCTCAGTGCCTGTAATTCAATGAGTAGGGGCACCAGCCACATACACCAAGGCTGGCAGGTTCAAGCCCAGCCTGGGCCTGCTAAACAACAATAACAACTACAACCAAAAAATAGCTGAGCGTTGTGGTCCCAGCTACTTGGGAAGCTGAGGCAAGAGAATCGCTTAAGGCCAAGAGTTTGAGGTTGCTGTGAGCTATGACATCACAGCACTCTATTGAGGGCAACATAGTGAAACTCTGTCTCAAAAAAATAAATAATAAATTATGTTCATCAAAAATATATATACTTACTGTGCTTTGAACTTCTTCAAAAATAATTTAATTAATGATCTTTAAAAATTTTTGTGGCACATCTAAGATCTTCTCACAGCACACCAGTGTGCATGGCACACCAGTTGGAAATCACTCTCCTAGAGGTTCCCCCAAACAGGGGTAGTGTTTTCCCCAACAGCCCAGATCTGACATCCCCCTATGGTGTACAGCCTATTGTGCCATCTCGGAAGGGACATGGGTGAGAACACCAAGCAAGGGGCCAACAGAGCCCACAGCCAGCCTACAGCAGGGTTCCCAACCTATCCCAGTCTCTCTGATTCTTTTCAGCCTTTCCAAGCCTTTCCAAGGGATCCCATGGCCCCTGTCTTCACTCTCACTGCTCCATCATCATGTTCCTTTGGCCCTTAAAGGCAATCAAGCTACAACCAAATGAGGGTGCCTGGGATGCTGTGCTCAATGGGCCTCTCCTGGAAATCAGACCTTGGGGAGTGAGAAGCAGCTTCTCATACTCCCTGTCCCACTGAACATCCCCATTCTTGGTGCCTCGAGCTGCAGTGTCCCAAGTAGGAAGTCCCAGCCCAGGGGGTCTTGTGATCTGCCTGGCCCTGCACTGTGACATAGTGTGGCCACAAGGATTAGCATCTGGTCCTAGACACCCTGCACAGGTGAAGCCTGCCTCCATTCCCAGCCCGCACTCAGCTTGAGGCTCGACCAAGCAGGGTCCGGCCCTCCTCTCACATTTACCACCTCCTGCCTTTACACATCCTTCTGGGAGATGTGGTTGATGAAGGATTGTCAAACTCTCGAGATGACCAGAGGCCCCGGGCTGGGGAAGAGAAGGCAGGCTCTCATGAAGTCCACACAGAGTGTGGGAACAAGGAGCAAAAGGAGGAGGGTATGCCATCCAGGGGATGGTCACCAGCCTGGCTTAGCCCTATGTGGCAGGGCCTAAGTACAGACTACTCTGCCTTGGGACCTAGATGGGCCCTGGATGAGTTCAGAAGGGAGCAAGTGCAGGAAATACCAGCATCATGGATGTATGCGGGCCTGGAGTGGACGCATGTTGATGTCTCAGCAAGGAAGTGAGTAAGCAAGCAGGAGGCCTTGGGCCCGGCACACAGCAAGACAGGCAGCCCGGCCCTCAGATGCCATGGAAAAGCACAAGCAGATCCCTGATCCAGCACCCATCTCACCAGCTGCCTTGATGCCTAAGCTTCCAGCACCAGTGCTTTGCCTTTAGGGTTGGGTATGGCCCTCTTCAGGACCCCTAAAGGGGTAGTTTCAGAGGTCCTTGGAGCCCTCATCAGCAACAGGAGTATTAGGAGACTAGAGAGCTCAGAAGGAAGACAAGAGGGGATCCAGAGGGCGACGGAGACAGGCTCAGTGAAGACTACACTGAACCTGAATGTGTTGGCAGCGAGCACTGACAGAAAGGAATGGATTCTCCTGAGTGTCACCTCCCATCAAGGAAGCAGCCTAGCTACTACTGGCCTAAGACCCTTAGGAGCAAATTCCAGCATCAGGAGGGTGGCAGACTTGGATTCCAGCAGTCCAGGAGCCTAAGAGTCTAGGAGGTGTGCTCTGACCTTTGTCCCCACTAGGACTTCAGTTGTTCCCTTTCTTCAGTTGTTCACTCTCGGTACCCAGTGTGGTTCCATTCAGAATTCTGCCTAGACTGATGGCTTCCTAACTCACCCAGCCAGCCAAAGGCCCCAGCCTCACACACACCTACACACCCAGGACAGAACAATGAAGCCCCCCACCCTGCCCCCAAGAAAGCTCAGAGGCCAGGATCCTCCAGGCTTCACTGGGAGGAAGCATTTCCAATCCAGGCTGACCCAGAGGGAAGGTCAGGGATTCTACTGCCCAGGAAGAAAGAACCTTGCAGGGTATATTTAGCTCACTAAAAATAACAGAAGAGATGAAGCTGGGAATTGTCTGCTTGGCCTGGGAGAGCACTGGAAAGGCTGGGGGAGGGGCAGGAAGGGCAGTGGAGGAAAAGGATGGGGGTCCGTGGGCAAAAGAGAGGACTGTCTGTCTCCTTTGGAAACTATGACCCATATGACTCAGATACAGCTAAGTGGTGAGGAAAGGAGTTCTGTCAGGGATACCAGGGGGCCATAGCCAAGGCTGACCAGGAATGGGACAGGAAGTAGTCAGGCAGGCGAGACAAAACCCAGGGGCAGGCCACACTGGAGGAGGCAAGGCTGACCTGAATCCTACAGAGCAAGCCATGGCTCCATCCCCCAACCCTCCCATGGCTCCCAGCCCAGAGCCCCTCTGGACACCTTGAGCTCTGGGAGCTGGACTCAGACATATCTTTAGGGTCAAAATGTCAAGGCACTAAAAGGAAGCCACCAGGCAAGGCCTCAGACCAGACACTGGTCTAAGACAGAGACTGACAGGCACTCACCCCTGTGGGCTGCTGCTTGGTGTCCAACAGTGGGGCATTGAAGCTGGCAGACAGGCTGGGGGTGGCAAGGACCTCTCGGAGTGGGATCTTGGCTTCCCCCAGAAACCTAAGAGGAAAGAAAAAAAGAAAAATTGAATGTAGAAAACTGGCCTGATGCACCTGGCCCCTCTGCCTTCAGCCCATGTCACCACCACCACACAGAACCCATCCGCTAGACCACAGTCACGTAGGACCTGACAAGCGCTCCCCTGCACCTGCACCCCTGTCACTGTTATGTGCCACCCATGGAAGGCCAAGCTCCTGGGGAAATACATGGGTGCTAGAGAGGGATAGAGACTCCTTCCCTTCTCCAGGTCCACCTTAACTTTCCTGCCCCTCCCAGGAGCCCAGTCACACCTCCCATGTTAGATGGAGGGTTGTCTTCCTGCCAGGCCTCAACAGCCCACCTGGTCGGCATCCCTGGAAGACAGAGGCAGTTTCTCCACCAATCACATCTGCCCTGCCCTTGAGCCTAAGCAGCACAGACAACCTGCATCCACACAGGCCATCTAAGATGGTTTCCCAACACTCGGGCAGCAGTAAGTACAAATGAAAAAGAAACATTCCTGTCTTCAGGGACAGGGAGGAAAGGACACAAGCCAGCTCCCTAGAAAGGCCCAGGACAATCCATATCATACACATCTGAGGCCAAATTTCTGATTAGGGGGAGGGGCCCTGTACAAGGATCAGCTCTCAGGAAGAGTAGGTCAGCAGCATGATGGTCCCCAAAGGGGCCCTCCAAAGAGTGTTCCCTAAGCTAAGAAATGAGCACACTGTGTATTCTGCACCTCTGCAGCCCAGCAGCAGGGAGTGCCAATCAGGACCTGTCACCTGGTGTCTGCATCTGCCTTCTGCTTGTTTCCCTGGGAACTGAATCCATCCTGACATTCCTGTCAGGGCACAATGGCTTGTGAGATCAATGCACAGCCACAGGTATACTTCTTAATGTTTTTTCCTGATGGAAAAATAGCCCGTCTGTTATCTGGGATCATCCTTTTTCCAGACTCCATAAAAACTAATTTGAATATGGGTTTTTATGACCCTATGAAATAAAACTGCAATTTTGACCTAATTAGCTGATTTTTAAAATTGGCTACTTACAATGAGAAACCACATCACATCCATTAGTATGGCTATCACAAACACACACACACATGCATACACACAGGCGCACACACAGAGAAGCAAGTGTTGGCAGCATGTGCAGAAATTCCACCACCACCCCCATGTGCGCTGCTGGGGGGAAGGGAAAAGGGTACACCCATTGTGGAAAACAGTATCGCAGTTCCTCAAAAAATAGCTCTTCTACTTCTGGATATATACCCAAAAGAATTGAAATCAGGGATTTCAACAGATATTTGCACACTCGTGTTCATAGCAGCAATATTTATGACAGCCAAGAAATCGAAGTCACCCAAGTCTTCATCAACAGATGAATGGGTAAACAGAAAGTAGTGTATACCTACAGTGAAACATCAGTTAGCCTTAAAAAGAGAGTGAAATTCTGACACATTCTACAACATGGATGAACCTTGGAGACATTATGCTAAATGAAATAGACCAGTCACAAAAAGATAAATATTGTATTACTCCACTATTATGAGCTGAATAGAGTAGGCATATTCATAGATAAGGAAGTAGAACAGTGGTTGTCAATGGCTGGGGGCAGGGGTGAATGGGGAGTTTATTTAATACAAAGTTTCAGTTTGGGAAGATGAAAAAGTCATGGAGATGGATTGTAGTGGTAGTCACAGACATGGTAAATGTACTTAATGCCACTAAACTATATACCTAAAAATGGTTAAAATGGTACGTTTTATATATATTTTACCACAATTAAAAAACTAGCTGCTTATTTAAAATCCTCTATGTCCATCCTTCTTGGAACCAGAAGATTCTCTCTCACTTTGCAGATCCCCTTCCTAGCCAGGACCTTGAACATATGATATGTGTTCAAAGTCAATTTTTCTAGCTTTTCTTGGAAAAAAGGGCTAAAGAGAGAGATCTCTCTTCACTAATTTTCATTCCAGAGTCCCAAGACTCCTCACATTGCTAGTGAAACTGCCCTGTACACAAATCAATAAAGGGATGGAAGGCAAGAACTGGGGTAAGGGTCCCAAACACTCTGTAAAGAAACAGGTCTTGGCTCGGCGCCTGTGGCTCAAGCGGCTAAGGCGCCAGCCACATACATCTAAGGTGGCGAGTTCGAATCCCCAGCCTGGGCCCGCCAAACAACAATGATGGCTGCAACCAAAAAATGGCCAGGTGCTGTGGCGGGTGCCTGTGGTCCCAGCTACTTGGGAGGCTGAGGCAGGAGACTCTCTTGAGCCCAGGAGTTGGAGGTTGCTGTGAGCGTGATGCCATGGCACTCTACCCAGGGGGATAGCTTGAAGCTCCGTCTCAAAAAAAAAAAAAAAAGAAACAGGTCTAGCTAAAAATAATGACAAGAATTAGTTACTGCCCATAATTGCCACTCTGGAGTCACATAATGAGCAGTCATATAAATTCTTAACTTTCTCCTTAGATAACATCATCCTTATGAAACCTAAGGCTGGTTTCTGAGACATTGTCCAGGCCCCACATTCCAGCGATTGGCTGACTCACTGAGACCAGCGGCCCATACCGAGAACTGACTCAACTTGAATTGTGACCCCAGGAACATAAGAAAATGATTTCTACACCCCTGTAATTTTGCCCTGAACCTAGACAAATAGCAAACTTAATTGTCCAATTCTCTAATCTTTGGCCCATCAAACTATCCTTAAAAACCCTATTTTTGGGGTGGCACCTGTGGCTCAAGGAGTAGGGTGCCAGCCCCACATACCAGAGGTGGCAGGTTCAAGCCCAGCCCTGGCCAAAAACTGCAAAAAAATAAAAAATTATTAAATTTTTTAAAAAAAACTGTTTTTCAAATTCTCAGAGAGGCAGATTTGAGAAATTCCTTCCATCTCCCCACTTAGCATTATCTGGAATTAAACTCTTTCTTGGCTGTAAACCCTACTGTCTCAGTGTATTGGCCTCCACATGGGCAGTGGGCAAATAAACCCAGCTGGATGGCAACACTAGGAATCATATTTTCGAGAAGGTAGACTGATTTGTGTTCAATTCCTTCACAGCATGGAGCAGGCTTTGTACTGTGGCTTAATAAGCAGGGTTCCTGGATTATCTCACCCCAAGGACCAGTATGGGGGAGGCACCTGTCACCCATATGTTGACAGAAGTGTCTTGAGAGCCAGGCAATGTCAAAAAGACCAGACAGCAGGTGCAGAGGGCCCATGAGTACACACATCAGGAAAAGTCTTTCTTGACTCTCGTCCCTGTCCATCAAGGAAACTGGGGCAGTGACTTTCTCCAGCAGGAGAATGGCAGGGCCAGCCCCAGGATAGGTCTCCAGATTCCAGGGCAGTCTCTTGCGGCAGGCAGGCCAGGTGGCAGCCCTAGTCCACCAGGCAGCTGGATGTGGCCGGAGCTCCAGCCTAAGGGTCCCAGCCTAAGGGCCCTCAGGACTAGAAGCCAGACCTCTTCTGCCTCCCTAATGGGCAGCCCACCCCTCCCAGCACAATGCCTGGGAGAATTCCCAGAAGTGGGGTGGGGAACAATGGGAGGAAATGCAGAAGGAAGCGCAGGCCCTGCTCCTGCCAGCCAGGGCTGCCGCTGGACAGCCCAGTAAGACACTGGCCAGGATTGCTGCTCACTATGTCCTCCCTGAAACTTCTTTTTGGGTCATGAAATGCACCCCACCCCCAACCCTTGCCATCGACCTTATAAAGGTCCCTCTTTTGTAGGAGGAAGAGCTGGAGGCAGCAGAAAAGGGTCTAAGGATTTGGGACCAAGTTCCTCTGAGTCAGGCAGAGCCAGGGCCTCCCACAGATGGTTAGCACTAAAGTTCGGAACAGGGAGGAGGAACTCATGGGCAGGGTAGAAGGGTCTGAGGTTTAATTCTGGGAAGCCCTGAAGACCACTCTTAACTCCATTCATTTCTCAGAGGATGGAAGAGACTAGGCTTTATTTAGGGGACATCCGGCCTGTAGGGCCCAGACCCACCCCATCTGGAGATGACAACTGAGGCCCTGGTTCTAGGGCCAGGTGCCTTCTGCACATCAGGAATGCCACACGCTCAGTGGTGAGTGAGCACCAACCAATGGTCTAGTGAGTGGCAGACAGGACTGACAGGAGCTTGAATGAGGCAAGAGGGTCTGGGGAGCCTGCACAGGGCCTTGGCTGCCTAGAGCCAGCCCTGAGTGTGTGCAGAGCCTGGTGAGTTGGAAAGAAACTCTCAGGAGCTCAGCCCCACCCCCTGCAGCCCACTGACAGAAAAATGCCACAGGCGCTCCCAGACCTGGTCATCCCTCTTGGCTGACCATGAATGTGGCCACTGGAATGCAGGGGCAGAAGAAGCGTGGGGACTGAAAGAGCTGCTGCCATCCCAAAGAAAGAGAAGTCAGCAATCTGCATGGGGGGAGGGAGGGAGAAGCCAAAGCAGCTTACATCTTAACAAGGCACACATTTTTCCCCCATGAAAAAAAGAGCTACAGCTAGGTACAGTGGCTTACACCTATAGTCCCAGCTACTTGAAAGGCTGAGACAGGAGGATCACTTAAGTCCAAAAGTTTGAGGTTACACTCCAGCAAGCCTGGACAACAGAGTGAGACCCCATATCTAAAAAATAACTTGTTTTTTTTTTTTTTAAGAACTACTAGTTCCCAAATTCATCATCCAGTAGCGTATCAGAGATACTGCTATCTCAGAGAAGGGAAGGAGACATGGGGTAGTAGCCCCCACATCTTAGACTTAAGCAGTGTATGGGAGGGTGGAAATTCAATTAGCCAAGTAAGTTCGTATAAATGAAGCATAAAGAAATCCAAAAAGTTTTATTTTAAAACATTGAGCCTGGCTCAGTGCCTGTGGCTCAAGTGGCTAAGGCGCCAGCCACATACACCTAAGGTGGTGGGTTTGAATCCAGCCTGGGCCGCCAAAACAAAAATGATGACTGCAAACAAAAAATAGCCTGGCGTTGTGGAGGGCTCCTGTGGTCCCAGCTACCTGGGAGGCTGAGGCAGGAGACTCACTTGAGCCCAGGAGTTGGAGGTTGCTGTGAGCTGTGATGCCATGGCACTCTACCAGGGGGATAGCTTGAGGCTCTGTCTCAAAAATAAAAAAAAATTGAGCCTCATAATATCATTGCAAGAACAAAACACAGGAGAGAGGTAATCCACATGTCCATCCTAGAAGATGAGTAAATAAAAGTACAGCACATGTATGCCAGGGAAGAGTACACAGCTATAACAACAGCGTGACATATACCATTCTCTTATATGGAAAATCTTCAGGAAATGTTGGTAAGTGAAAAAACAAAGTGCAAAAGAGTGTTATACTATGCTACCTACTAAGTAAAAAAGAGGAAAGTCAGAATCTCCACTGGCGATTGTATGAGACAAGAACTCAGGAATAGTTCATAAGAAATTAAGAACAGAATCTCCACTGGCGATTGTATGAGACAAGAACTCGGGAATAGTTCATAAGAAATTAAGAAATTAAGTACCTGTGGGGACAAAAATAACAGGAAGAATTTTCCCAGCAAGAGCTGGGAAGACTGGGGACAAAAATAATAAGGAGAATTTTCATTGCATTTTTGCCTATTTATTTGGGGGGGGGCAGCACTTGCTTTACTGTCCAGTACTCTAGACAGTTCATTGCATTTTTAAATATAGTTTCTGTTTATATAACTCCTTAAAGTTTTTACCAATTCAGAAATTAAACTTAAAGACAAACACCAAAACAGAATTACTCATTCAACAAATACTTATTTTGCATATGCAACGTAACTGTCTCTGACCTCATGCAATGTGACATTCTAATGATAGGTTCCCTCCTACTAGCTGAGGACCTATTAGACACAGTGTGGGTGCTTTATACACACTAGCTCATTCAAACAGACTCTAGTCCAATATGCTAGGTACTGTTACTAGTGCAGGCCAACTAACAGAGAGGAAATTGGGATTGGGACCTGCCTGGTTTCACACAAATAATACAAAGACTTTGCTTTGAACCCTATGCTGAACCTCCTTAGACACCTCAGAGTCTCATGGGTTCATCATGAAAGAAACAAAAATGTCCTTGGTTTGCTTAATCCATAGGAAGGGGAGCCAGGTTACAAATTTGATCTGGCTCAACTTCTCTGAAACATCTTATTTCAAGCTGTGTAAATCATTCTTTATGTTTTGCATTTCTGATGCTTTGACATCTGGGTCCTTGTTGACCTTGGAATGACTGTTCTTTCTAGGGCTACCAATTCCTAGAGATAGTAAAGACCTCCCATCTCCCACTCCATCCCATTCCCCCCAGCAAGCCTTTTGTATGCAAACCAGCTGATCTGAGCCCACACCCACCACCTCCTCCACTGAACTGTCAGGCTCTGGGCTGGATTCCTAATCACCCCAGGGCCAGCTAGCAGCATTGTAGGACAGTCCCTATACCCCAGGGCCCAGTGAAATTATTCAAATTAACCAATCCTAAATCTGCTTACCCAGCCAAGTCCATTTCTTCCTGCAGAAACCACAGTAAAGGCCCTTGTGACATTTTCCCCTGGGCCCCCTTGCCTCTTGCCAGACATGGCACTTCCCTGAGGACCTTGTGCAGTAGAGCATGTCCCCTCCTCTTGGAACTGTGAGTAACAAACTACTTTTTCAATAGTGATCATGTCCTGGTCTGTTGGCCTCACCATTCCTGAATAATAATAAAACCTACATTTTAAAATACAAACCTGCTTATCCTTGTTGAGGAGATCGGGGTGAGTAGCCATTTTTAAAACCCTTTAACTACTTTTTAGGTCGGTTTAACTTTCATATGAAAAAAGAGACTTGGAAGGCCTAGTAGTCTATGTACTAAGCAGGCATAGCATGTGAAGTATTCAGGGTTGGCCTTGAAGGCAGACCCTAAGAGAGGAAAGAGAGGTGAGAGAGGAGGCCTCAATATGGGGTCCAGATGTGGCACCAACATCATGGCAACGGGCTGAGACCCAGGGAGAAGCCAGTGGATCATAGACAGTCAGCCCTGCCAATGAGCAGCTGAGGACCCCTAAGAGCCATTGAAAATGGCCTCCATGCCTGAAGGGGGCTGTCCAACCCCCCCCCCAAGTTACCCCAGACTTTTCCCCAAGCCAGAGGTACTGGGATTTAAAGAATGAGGGTGTGCAGGGTCCAGGCTGGGGAAGCCCAGAGGACCATAGGTCCAGGTGCTAAGAGCCTCATTAGCAGCAGAAAGATAGGAGAAGTAGGTGCAGGAGACGAAGAACTGGACAGGAGACAAGCTACCATCCCGCCAATACCCCAAAGGACGGTGACCCAGGAAGGCTGGTAGCTCCTGTTCTGTTGAATTCATGAGACACCCTAGGTGGCAAACCTAGAGTGTCACACACACACACATACACATGAATCCAGTATTTTCAAACTGTAACTTTCAACCTATAGCAACACTTTAACAATGTTCTTCCTCTCAACTATCTTCTTAAAGTAAATATTTATCATTCAGTGATCAACAGTAAGAGCCCTCAAGTCATCCCTACCTGGATTAGAAACCTAGCTTAGCTGCTTGACAACTGTGCAGAAGTTACATAACCTTTCTGACACTGTTTCCTCGTCTGTAAAAGTCATTATTCATTCAACACATACGTAGTGAGCACGTACCATGGTAAGCACTTGCCATACACTGTTGTAGATACTGGGGATGTTACTGAGAACAAAATGGACAACCACGCCCACTGTCGGAGCTTTAAGGGAATAATGCGCACTTCAGAAGGTTCTGGTAAATTTCAGTTACCACACCGAAGGCCCCGACATGTGCCTGGAGCACAGACAGGGCTTGGCAAATGTTAGTTCCCTTCCTCCCAACCTCACTTGCCATCCGTCTGTTCCCTGCACGTTCCCATCCACCAGATTACAGTAAGAGTCATATTAGATCATGATTGAAGTGCTGTCACTAGGTAAAGGTTAGATTTCTTTTTTGGTCATTCCTAATAGTAGAATAGACATAAGACTCAAAATTTCAGGGAAAAAGACTGACTAACAGAAGAAAGGACTTTTTCTTTTTTCTTTTCCTCTGACACCCAGGCTAGAGAACAGTAACATCATCATAGCTCACAGCAACCTCAGAATCCTGGGCTCATGCCATCCCCCTGCCTCAGCTTCCTGAGCTGCTGGGACTACAGGTGAGTATCACCATGCCTAGCTAGTTTTTCTAATTTTGGTGCAGAAATAGGATTTCCATTCTTTTTCAGGCTGGTCTCACACTCCAGCCACAAACAATCCTCCCACCTCAATCTGGAAAAGTGCTGGGATTACAGGCATGAGCTATTGCTCCCTGCCTGGAGCAAGGATTTTATAAAAGAATACGACAGTGGCCCCAGAATGAGCTTTTTCCTCACTCTAAGATGGAGGACCTGAGGACCCAGAGGTCTTTCAACTCCAAGAGAATGGCCCTGAGGCAAAGGGTATGGCTCAAGTGAAAGCCTGGGTCCAGGGCCACAGTGTAAGGGAACAGGCACCATCATGGTAAAGATTGATCAAGCAAGAATCACCCATGAGTGCCAAATCTAGGGGGACATTTTGATGAGAAGCAGGACATATGCATGGTCTTAAAGTAGCTCTTAACAGACTTCAAGGGGGAAAAAAAGAACAGTAAATATACAGTGGAAAAATCAGACCCCATCTTGGCCAGATAATTGAAATCAACATCCCCAGTAAGGAACAATCATGTGTCCCCCCAACCTGAGACACTTAGGCAATGTTCTAGTCAGGAATTAGTAACCTAATCTAATCACAAATCTCATCAAGTGGCTAAGGCACCAGCCACATACACCTAAGGTGGCGGGTTCAAATCCAGCCCGGGCCCACCAAACAACGATGGCTGCAACCGAAAAAAAAAAAAATAGCCAGGCATTGTGGCTGGTGCCTGTGGTCCCAGCTACTTGGGAGGCGGAGGCAGGAGACTCCCTTGAGCCCAGGAGTTGGAGGTTGCTGTGAGCTATGCCACGGCACTCTACCCAGGGGAACAGCTTGAGTCTCTGTCTCAAAAAAAAAAAAATCTCATCACACAGAAAAACATCAGACAACCCCCTATGAAAGTTGTCCGAATCAAAATGGAGCCACTAATATTAAGAAATATTAATATCAGACACATACAGCCAGGGAAAGCCTGGGGTTCTCATGCTTGAATGCCTGATCAGAAAAAAAAATGCTATCGTAAAAGACTGCAAAAATCACAACCTTGCACAAAGGCCATCACAACCGTACACAACAAATACCTCTGCAATGACAAATGTCCAGCAACTGCCTATGCAACCTCGGATGGGGTCACCTTTGTCATTGACCTTTGTAGCCAAGGATAATTATTTCAAAACAATTGTGTAATCCTCTTTATTTTTTTCTTTAAAACCTTTGCCTTCCTTTACCTCCCTGATGACACACAGTTTACTATAGCATGTGTATTCTTTTGCAATGCTTTATTCCCAAATAAGTATTTTTTCTTTTTTTGTAGAAACAGACTCTCACTAGAGACCAAGGCTGGTCTCTAACTCCTAGCCTCAAGCGATCCTCCCACCTCAGCTTCCCAAAGTGCTGGTATTACAGGCACTAAGCCACCAGGCCTGGCCTATTTTAGAGAGCTCCTCTCTGTTTGTTATTTAGGTTGACACCCCAAATGAGGAACATTCTATTTTTTTAAGTAGGGGTATTATATTATTCAAAAATGTAAATTGTCATAAAAGACAAAGACTGTGGAAATGTTCCAGATTAAAGGAGGCCCTGGAAATATGATAACTAAATTCAGCATGAGATAGTAGGCTGGATCCTATACTAGGGGAAAGGGAAAAGGGGAAAGGAAGATTCCCATAGAAAACATTATTTGGCCCATTGACAGGACTGGAATACAGACAGTGGACAGTGGTATCCACATTAAAACTACTAAACCTGATAACTGTATTGTTACTATATAAAAAGAATATCCCTTTTCTTAAAAAATACATCCTGAAGTATTTGGGGGCAAAAAGCCGTGATGAATATGACTTTCTCTCAGATGGGAGAAAAAGGGAAAAAGAAGACCGAGGATGGCTCTTGCCTGTAATCTTGGCAGTCTGGGAGGCCAAGGCAAGAGGATTGCTTGAGCTTAGGAGTTCAAGACCAGCCTGAGCAAAGTGATACCCCATTTCTACTAAAACTAGATAAATTAGCCAGGTGTTGTGTTGGGCATCTGTGGTCTCAGCAACTTGGGAGGCTGAGGTGGGAGGATGACTTGAGCCCAGGTTGTTGTGAGCTAGGCTGA
This sequence comes from Galago senegalensis, assembly GCA_963575145.1. Lineage (NCBI taxonomy): Eukaryota > Metazoa > Chordata > Mammalia > Primates > Galagidae > Galago > Galago senegalensis. Next base: position 5,587 of record CAUYTI010139007.1, on the reverse strand, counting down.
GACCATGGCACTCTAGCCCAGGGACACAGCAAGACTCTATCTTTAAAAAAAAAAAAAAGAAAGAAAAAGAGAAGGAAGGAAGAAAGGAAAGGAGGGAGGGAGGAAGAGGAAGGTAGGGGGGAGGGAGAAATAAAATAAGTGGAGCAAATGTTAATGATTAGTTTATCTGAGCAAAGAGTATATGAATGTTCTTTGTACTATTTTTGCAACTTTTCCATAAATCTGAATTTATTTCTAGTGCTCCAGTAGAGTCACCATGTGTCAGTTTCTCATTCTTTTTTTTTTTTTTTTTTGCAGTTTTTGGCCGGGGCTGGGTTTGAACCTGCCACCTCCGGCATATGGGGCCAGCGCCCTACTCCTTTGAGCCACAGGAGCCGCCCCATCCTTTTTTATCTTTGAAACTAAGAAACCAACAGGTCAGTTAAACTATATATTATATATTACAATAGCGCAACTCACTGCTGACTCAGCTGCATCTTCCCCTTCTTCGATTCAGCAAGTCAGACAGACCAAGACAGGCAGAGAGAGAGTCCTGACCTAGGAGGAGACACGCACACCCACGGGAGGTTTCAGCACACAGGGAAGGAAGCACCCCTGAGCTGAGTCTCCTCCAGCCCCCAGCTCTGCATGCCTGGCAGTGAGGGGCAGGAAGCCAAGGTCAGGACACTCCACACCCCTGCACCCGCCTGGCAGCCTTCCTAACAGTATTTGACTCCCCAGGGGCTGCCCAAGGAGAACTCTAAATAGTTTTTCACTCAGTCCAGAGAAAGACAAAAGAAAAATTATTCTGAAACCCAGGGATGCCCTGGATAGAATCCAGGACAAAATATAATTATAAAAATCCTTGAGAATAGGGATATGGTCAACACTGCTGAGAACAATGGGGTAATGAACTGTAAATACTCCTGCCCAAACAGCCTCTGAGGACTCTAGAACAGAATCTGCCAAACCAGCTTGCTAAAGCCAAAGGCTGAACTTAGGCCTACTTACCCCAACTTCTAGCCACAGCAAAGGGCCACTCTGCCTTTTTAAATGTCTGTATGCAAACAGGCAGATCTGGGCAAATGTCATTCCTGTGTGACAACACAACTGATGACAGGTAATGAGCAAAGAGAAAATAATCCTCCATACATAAAATAGACAAGGGTTAATATCCCTAATAAAATTCCAAATATATAAAATCACTATGAATTAACAAGAAAGAGACAAGCAACCCAGAATATAAGGATTGGCATTCATGGAGGAAGACATACAACCGGGCAATTAGCACAAGAATAAGATGTTCAACTTTACAAGTGGTCAAGAAATACAAATTACAATATTTTCAGGAGTTTTTTGCCCATTACGGTAGCAAAACTAAGACATTGGCAACCACTTTTTTACACCTTCAGTAGACACTAATTAGGACATTTTTGAAAAGAAATTTGGCAGAATCTACAAATATTGCATATGCTCATACTCTTTCATCCAGTGATCCTATTTCTAAGAACCTACTCTCAAAAAACAAAAACCAACATAGCATAAGAACATTAACATGTTTGAATAAAGATGTTCATTGGATAATCATTAGAGAACAAGAAATTGAGAGGAAGCTAACCAAACTCATCGACAGTGAGCAGTGGGGTAAATTACGGTGCACCCAATACTGTGGATACCATGTAACCATTTTAGAATGAGGCTGACAGGCTGGCCAGTGGCCTACCCACCTGGGAAAAGGTTCATGATGAAGTGACAAAAAGCAAAGTGCAGACCAATACATATATTCCATGTTTTATTACGTTAATGTGTATGCATGTACACAGAGGCTTGCATATATTCAGGAAAAGTCGAGAAAGATATACACCCAATCATTTTTTTTTTCTTGAGACAGAGCCTCAAGCTGTCCCCCTGGGTAGAGTGCTGTGGCATTACAGCTCACATCAACCTCCAACTCCTGGGCTCAAGCGAGTCTTCTGCCTCCGCCTCCCAAGTAGCTGGGACCAAAGGTGCCCGCCACAATGCCCGGCTATTTTTTTGGTTGCAGCCGTTGTTGTCTGGCGGGTCCAGGCTGGGGATTCGAACCCGCCACCTTAGGTGTACGTGGCTGGCGCCTTAGCCGGTTGAGCTATAGGCGCCAAGCCACCCAATCATTAACAAGGGGCACCTCTGGAGGGAAAGGAAGAAACGTATGGGTGGAAGATGGGAGAACTGGCCCCTTTTTTTAATATATATAACTTTTTAAAGAATGGAGCCTATCTATACTTACAAAAACAACTTAGAATTTTTCAATTCTTATAGGAATTTTTAATTTTTTTAAATGAAAGTGCACACACAGTAAGCAACATGTTAGCACACATTCATGTACAGCCACGTGTTCCATGGTCTACACATCTGTGTGGTTTATATATGTGTATCTGCAGGGATCCTGCTACCACCATCAGCCCCCGTATTCTGAACACCTTTAACGTTCCTAGCACTGAGCAGGCATTTGACATACATTCAGTGTGTCATTTACAATTGCAACATAGGCACTCATTGTCATTGCCCTGATGAGCAGACAGAGGTTCAGAGAGGTCCAGGTCACAAACAGTACCAGGATGGGACCTCAAAGTGAGTTCCCACAGCAAAGCTCTTGACCCTCCTTCTCAAGCCACCACCATTGGCCTGCTCAGCTCCAGTAACAGGCTGGGGACTCCAGACCACCTGCTCCTCCCAGCACAGAACCCCTCAATCCCATCAGTACATGGCAGGTGGGGGTGACTGGCCCCAGCTGACCAGTCCCCCTCCCACAGTGCCTCTGCCGTCTTCAGTACATTCCTACTCTAAAGGACCAATACGCCCGTCCTATTGTCTCCTTCCTAGGAAACCCCACATAGTAAGCTCATTGTTACAGGAGGCATCAAGCCACCCTAACCTCCATCCTGGGGGCACCAAGGCCTACTCTGGCTCAGAGATGTCCTCATAGGAGAGAGTAAACTATGTCAGGAAGACCCACCATTCCCAAAATATCTTCCGGTAGCCTACTGTGGTGCCTGGATGCTCAATGTTAGCACTTCCCTTCTTGAATCTGATTTCAAGATTCTTCTTTTTTAAGCACAAAAGGAAGCAAGAAAACCTTTATCATTCTCTGCTGCACCTCTTTTAATGAAAGGATTTGTTCTGTAAAATTTGGATTCAGTCAAAAGGCTGCACTTACAGACCAGGAAGCCTACAATTTCCTTAAGGATTCAGGTTCCTCTCCCCTGGCTGGGCTATAAAGCAGCATCCCCCACGTTCCTAAGAAAGAGGGAAATAGGCTCGGAGCCTGTAGCTCAAGCAGCTAAGACACCAGCCATGTACACCAGAGCTGGTGGGTTCGAATCCAGCCTGGGCCTGCCAAACAGCAATAACAACTACAAACAAATAATGGCTGGGCGTTGTGGCAAGTGCCTGTAGTCCCAGCTACTTGGGAGGCTGAGGCAAGAGACTCGTTTAAGACCAGGAGTTGAAGGTTGCTATGAGCTGTGATGCCATAGCACTCTACCCAGGGCAACAGCTTGAGGCTCAGTCTCAAAAAAAAAAAGAAAGAGGGAAATATTAAACCACACCTGCCTACCTGTGAATTAGTAGAATTTAGTCCTTTTCCAGTGGGAGGGACCACAAAGGATGAGGGAAAAGGACTCACTGGCAGCACCCATTGAGTCGGGCCCCTTCAACATTGCATTGTGATTGAATACTCCCTAAGGGGAGAAGACAGCAAGGCTCAAGGAGTTGAGATGACCTGCCGGTGGCCACACAGCTGCTGGAACTAGACCTTGGCTCTTCTCGATGTCCACATTCATTCCACCAAACCAGGCCATGTAGCTCAATGTGGGGGAGGAGAAGGAAGGAAAGGGGCACTGGCACTCAGGAAGGTTCCCCAGTGGCCTCCAGGGTCCCCAGCCATTTTCAGGTGCCATGATTAATGCTCAGACCACAGGGAAGGTGAAAGCAAACAAGCATCTGTGTGTGGGTAACAGGTCCCAACGCCTCACTTTACAGCATCACCAAGTCAATAAAAGGTAGTGAGGGGACCACACTGTTCCAAAGAAAATGCCACCATGAACACCTAGAGGAAAGCTTCTTTAAGGCTTTAAAGAAGCTGTACCTCCTTTAAAGATCAGTGCCTCCCACTGATCGTGGTGTGAATGTGAGTCTCCTATACTGCTTGTTTAAAGCAGCAGGGTAGACTGACCAGACAAAATACAGGCTGCCCAGTTACGTTTGCATCTGAGACAAACCATGCATCATGATTTAATATTAGCATGTTACATTCAAGATTTGGGACCTCCTTGTTTAACTGGGCTGACTCTGGTCCCCCTGCCCCGGAGCCTGGTTAGGCCTGAGGCTACTGAGTTACCTTAACCAAGGTGAACTTCATTTCGACTCCAGTGTTTTGCCAGGTGAATGTTTTGACCCTATAGAGATTTTTGCTTCCATGTTTCTATTTATATTTAGCAAAATTTTAAATAGACAATACGCCTGCCTTCATTAATTTCCACTGGGCAGACATTTTCCAGAACAAATTAAATTAAGCCAGTTTAACGTGTTGATACTGTTAATACGTCTTCTATATGCTGCAATTAAACTATTTCTCTTTTATCATCTTTATTTTCGTTTTATCAGAGTTGTTTTCACGGGGAACAATTATTCTCTGTTTAAATTTCCCAACACAGATTTAAGAAATAAAAATTGGGATTTTTATTTTTTATTTTCGGTCCATATCAAGTTTTATCAAATATTACTCCTTGCTGTCTTGAGTTTTCATTTATGGAATTATTTCTATTAAGTCCAGTTTTCCCAGGTCATCATTCACAGTTATCAACAAGATCCTCAGTGTGTTTTTCATTTCTTTAGCAATTTTACCACGTTCAGCTTTAGCCATGATCATTTCATAGTAATTGTTTTGTCAACAATTACATGCACAATTATAAGAGTGACCATTTGTATTTCTTAGCTAATCCATGAAAAAATCAAGAGCGAGTCCTTTCAGAAGTGTTGGCATTGCTCTAATTCAGTGGGTACACAATAGCCTCCCTTGGTGACACCCACAGACCCCTCCAGAGGTTCTTATTTAATCAGCTTGATATGGAGCCCAGACACTGGTATTTTTAAAGTTCCTAGGCCATTTTTTGTGTGTGTGTACGTGTGTCAAAAACTATTTATTTTATTTAATTGACTTTAGAAAATCTGTTTAATAATAGGAGTTAAGAATGTAGATTCATTTGCCAGATGGACATCATAATAAATTTGACAACTAGAGTCACTATGATAAAATGAATACATTATGTTGCCAGGATTAGACTTTCCTAGGCCATTTGAAGACATAGTCGAGGGTTGGAATGCTGTTCTAAACATCCAGAATAGCTCTGTCCAACATAGTAACCTGTAGCCACATGTAGTTAATCAAACAAAGTAAAATTGTAGTTAATCAAAAATAAGTAAAAATTTTTTTTTTTTTTTTTGAGACAGAGCCTCAAGCTGTCCCCCTGGGTAGAGTGCCGTGGCATTACAGCTCACAGCAACCTCCAACTCCTGGGCTCAAGCGAGTCTCTTGCCTCCGCCTCCCAAGTAGCTGGGACCGCAGGCG